>JXCR01085321.1:294569-366501 GCA_002079205.1 Phalaenopsis hybrid cultivar | reverse complement strand
GGGGGGGGAATTTAAATATGATTACTTGCAATTCAGAATAATAATGAAGAAGAGTTGTTGCTTCTATTTTTTATCTCTAGTTTTAAACAGTCGATTAGGTATGTTGATTTGTTTGATATTGGTTACATTGGCTCTATATTAATTGGGAAGAGAGGTAGGGTCTTTGAAAGATTAGAAAAGGTTTTTCTAATCAACTATGGCTCTTTAATTTACATATGCCAAATGTTTATCATCTTCCAAGCTCTAGATCAGATCACTTGCTTCTTCTCGTAAACATATCCTTGTTGACCTTATTTTTGGTGAGGTCTAGTTTCTTATCTAGAAGCCTAGGGTCTAGCCATAGGGCTTTCCTATTGACTATATTGGAGGATTAGTGAGGACACCCACCCGATAGAAATTCTAGCCACTTCTCTACTCTTTTGGATATTCTCATGCGTGGTTTTCACCTCTATCACATAGAAGGTTGGAGCCAACATGAGAAAGTTCAAATTGAGTTCCCGTAGGAGTTTTAAGCCTTAGGGGCACCCTCTTTGATCTTGGGTGACTAGAGCTTGGTCTGGTGTGCACACACACTTGAAATAACTTACTCTTGACTCACCCCCTTGTTCTTTTTGCAAGCTCACATGGGTGGATCCAAGCCCTCAGCCTTTGGCTAAAATTGTAAGGACTAACATATGAAAGCTTTCTATTGGTTGCATGCTCTCCACCCTGAACCCTAAATCCAACTAAAGTCCCAATTTTAATGGATTCTTTTGAGTCAATCATGGAAGGGGTCATTCTGTTAATATGTTTATTCATCGTGCAAATGACTTGTGGAAGCCCCACTTTCCCGATATGGATTAGTAGGAGGCAGTGGATGGTCTGACATAGCTTCAACTGGGGAATGAACGAAAGGTTTAGTAAGTGCCTCAAGAAAATTGACCAAACCTTTGTAGAATGGGACATCTGAAGTCCTTACTAGAACTTGTTTTAATTGAAAATGAGATCATCCGCCACATAGTTGGTAACTCAGACTTATGGGTTAACCAAGTCTAGCAAGACAGTTATATCATATACACAAGTGTCATTTAACAGCTTGCGTCACTGGATCAAATATGTTAAGAGAATATTTGGAGCTCATGCGACTCTGAGAAAACATGACCTAAGGGAGGAGGAAGTGAAAAGTGAAAGTGGTCACGGAGTTTGTGGCTAACCTTATATATAGGGTACATAAAGGATTCAAAACGTCTCACATTCATACATTTATCCTTGAAATACACATCAAATTGAGAAACAAAATTGAGATTATCAAATAGTTAATTTTTTTTAAAATTTTAAAGAAAATAGAATTTAATTTAGGATAAGACCTATTTTATACCTGGTCATTCGTTGTGTCGGACTACACTGGACCATTACATGCACTATGCGACCAACTTACTTTTTTCGTAAGTTTCAGCATGGCATGCCCCAATCCTTGCAACTGCTCATTATGAACTGAAGTTTTTACTACTTAATCTTATTTTTTAGGTTAATCAGAAGAAAATTTTGAGTAAAGCTAAAGACGACGTACCCATTTGATTTTAAACTGAAGGAGAACATGTGAGTGAATAATTTGCAGGACCATAAGGCTATAACCCAGCACAAATAAATCACATAGGAAATGATCTTCGTAATGGAGTTTAGCATAATCTATGATATGATCACAACATGGTGATAGAAAATTGACCAAACCTTTGTAGAATGGGACAGCTGAAGTCCTCACTAGAACTTGTTTTTATTGAAAATGAGGTCATTCCCCACATAGTCAATAGCTCAGAATTGTGTGTCAGTCAAGTCTAGCTTGATGCTTATATCATATAAATAAGTCGTCTAACAGCTTGACATCAAAATCTATCAAGTTTGATCGACCTAATTGAACCAAATATGTTAATAAAATACTTGGAGGTCATGAGGTTCTAAGAAAACATGACCTAAGGGAGGAGGAAGTGAAATGTGAAAGTGTTCACGGAGTGTTTGCCTAACCATATATATATAAGGTACATAAGGGATTTAAAAAGCCTCACATTCGTACATTTATCTTTGAAATACAAATCAAATTGAGCACCATATTTGAGATCACAAAATAGTTAAAATTTTTTAAAAGATGAAAAAATTGAATTTAATTTATGATAAGGCTTAATTTATACCTGTTCATTCATTGCGTCGGGCGACATTGAGCCATTACTCACTAATGTTATTCACAATGCACACCAATAAAAAATATATATTTCTATTCTATCAACTTCTACCCAGATAGTGGAGATCAAGCTGATCATTTAGACATTTTCCAGCTTGACCCAAAACTCAACACTCCTGTCTAGAGGATTTCTATATCCAAGTAGAGGATGATAATCTCCACCCTCAAGTTTAATATTTGAGTCTCACACTGAAGGCTAGTTTCTCAAGTAAAGGAGTCCACTATTTCATCCATGTGTCAGGCCAATGACTTGCGGAAACCACACTAACCATCTATTTCTTGATATGGATCAGTAGGTGACAGTGGATGGTCTGGCATAACTTTAATAGGGGAATGGGAGAAAGGTCTAGTAAGTGCCTCTAGAGAAGGAAATTTCCCAACCCCTCAGTACCGGAAGTCAATGATTTACATGGTCTTATATGCAACATGATAATGAGTCCTTAGAGTAGATGAGAAAAATCAAATAAAGAAGAGAAATTAGTGTCGAATCTCTCTATCTTTAGGCTATAGAGAATCTTTCCAATAAGTAGAGAAACATCATTCAGAGCATCCACATTAATAGAATACTAAGGCAGGGGATCCTCCAGTGTTAGAGCATGTGCAGCCATCTCTATAAGCTCTAATTTTCGCAGTGGTTGCTTGATACACCTAAAATATATATTATTTTTATACACATTTTTATACCTATTTTTGAGATATTGTGCTTTAATGAAAGGTATTTGTGTGTTTTTCTCTCAGGTACAATCAAATGGATGAAAAATGCTAAAAGAACTGAAAAAGGGTCAAATTTGGAACAAAAATGAAGAAAGGCGCAAAATGAACTTGGGTGTCTAAGCGCCATAGGCTCACGCCGAAGCGCTAGGTACCCTACGCTTAAGCGCCAGAAATAGTTATTTGATGATTCATTGAATTTAGATGAACTTTTTGAAGAGATGTTTGAAGAAACCCTTGATAAAAACATGGAAAATATCCCATGGACATGAAACTTCATTCAATTGGCTTTTGAGGAGGCAAGTTCTAGAAGTATCATTGAATGGAGACACATTTTGAAGGGACACCAAAGCACCTTTTAGATTTTTATTAAATAAGACTTGGATCATCAAAGCCAACTGCTAGAGGCCAGCCACCCATAAAATTTACATCCATCATTCATCTAAGCATGTCGTCGCCAGCAACCACTTTCTTTTTATTTTATTTTGAATTTTTAGTTTGTATTGTGAGTGAAGGAAGAGAATTGAAATTTAATTCAAGAAATTTAGTGGAGAGGATTTGAGAAAAGTGTTTATCTTTATGACTACACTTAGTTTTAATTCAGATTTTCTGTTTGTGTGAATGATTTCTACTTTTAAACTCATGTGTGGTTTTGTTTTCTCAATAGATTCTGAGTAGTTTTATTTATCTTTTTCCTTTTAATGATAAGTGATTAAGTGTTAAAAGGAAGTTGTGTGAAGTATTAGGCTTCAATGTTGGAAGAAGTTGTGATAATTTGAAACCTTATACTTAATTTACTTCTTGATTTGACCAATTAAGATGTTAATACATGTTGTGAGAATATGTAAGATCCAAGATGGCATTGTATCAGTCAACAAATGGTTTAAAATCACATATTGATTTCATAGATGAGAATGTAGTTCATGGGGTTGAGTGCAAATAAATAGAGAAATAAACCTTTCAAGGGTGTAGAACTAGATGACTTTAGAGTGATAGGCTAAAGCCCCTAATTTGATTTATAGTTTAAGGTTTTGATACAAGATGTTAGCCCTCAGTTGGAGGGAGAAGAGGGAACTCTAGAGTGAGAGCTAGTGTCTTCCATACCTAAACGATCTTTAAGGCTATTCAAACTATAAATTAGCCAATATTCTTTATAGCATCTCTGGTAAGGGAAGAGAATATTATTGCTCCTATTGGGCACAAAAAAATTAGAATACTTTCACAAGAGAATTCCTCTACTTATTACTTATTCATGATAAGGAAAAATACATTTACTTATACTACCTTCATCTTGTAAGTATTTAGTTAAGTTAATTAGTTGCTTACTTCACTTTCATAAAAAAAAATTACAAAAAAAAATTGAATTGGCATTCATATTTTAGCATCTTAAGTTTAATTAAGAATATTTTGATTAGTAGATTTTTTTCATCTTAAATTTCTAAAATTTTTAATTTTCTAAAGTGCATATTGCTAATCTCTCTATGGGTTCAATATTCGGGGCTTAATAAAAAAGTCCTATATTACTTGATAACAATACATATACTTCCATAGTATCCCATAGTTCAATATTCTAATTGTATTCTTATTTATTTCATAGTGGAAAAGTTACTTAACTTTTGCTTTGGATCAAGTTTTTAACTTTTGTTGCAAACTAAAAATAACTATTAAGTAAATTAAGCATATAATTGCTTACATCGCATTTTACATCTATATAGAAAGTTAGGATTATGTTTTTGGTGTCGTTGTCTTGGAGGTTTAAAAAAGAGTGAAATTACAGAGATTTGCAAAAATTTTCAAAAAGAAGTTTTTAGAAAGCAAAATTTCTATTTTTACAAAGTCTTATTTAAAATTTAAGATTTATTGCAGGAATATTGTAGTGTTGTTTTATATAAAGTTCTTGTTTGTGTGCTTTTATTTTTATTTCATTTTTATATGTATTTTATAGTAATATATGCGTAGTTCAAGTTTGATAGGACTTGTGGCTTATGATTCTAAATTAAAAAGAACTATTTGAAAAATTAAAAAAATAAAAATTATTGAAAAATTTTAGGAAATGACAAATCAAAATAATCAGAATGTTAAAGAGTTTGGACCTTTAAGAGATTATGCAAACCCTACGGTGGATGAACTTTATTTTAGTATTCAAAAACCCATTATAGTAGATATTTGATTTGAACTTAAACCTGCTACTATCCAAATTTTATCAAATAATCAGTTTGGGAGAGCACCAACTTAAGATCCAAATTTACAACTTGCCAATTTTCTAGATTTGTGTGCTACATTAAATATGATGGTGTATCAGATGATGTTATAAGACTTAGATTATTTCCTTTCTCGATTGGGAAACTAGAACAATAAGGCAATAATGATTATAGAGCTACTTACCCTCAAAATTTTAACAGTAATCCACAGTTTAAGCAGAAGAAGTTGTCTATCTAAGAAATGGTGTTACAAATGGGAATTTAATTACAAAGTCAAGGAGCTACAATTATAAATATTGAGAATGAATTGAGACAAATAACAAATTCATTAAGCAACAGTTCCCAAGAAACACTTCCTAATAATGCAGAACTAAATCTAAAAGACCAGAATAAAGAGTAAGTAAAAGCTGTTCAACTCAAACG
This sequence comes from Phalaenopsis hybrid cultivar, assembly GCA_002079205.1. Taxonomy (NCBI): domain Eukaryota; kingdom Viridiplantae; phylum Streptophyta; class Magnoliopsida; order Asparagales; family Orchidaceae; genus Phalaenopsis; species Phalaenopsis hybrid cultivar. The sequence continues at coordinate 360,951 of JXCR01085321.1, read as the reverse complement.
TGGAAGAGAATTGGAAGGAAGAGTTCAAAATGAGACTGAAGTAGAGAGAGAGGAGGATGAAGAACCAAAAGAGGGCACTCTGAAAGGTTTAGAGAGGCTTATTTCTCCACTTAAATTTGATTTTGAAAAACCACCACCTCTATTTTTTTGGCGGCTTCGACAACAAAAGTTGGATAAGAAAATTTCAAAATTTATGGAAATTTTTAAGAAGCTTATAATTAATATTCCATTTGCTAAAGCTCTAGAACAAACACCAAGCTATGTAAAGTTTATGAAGGATATTCTTAACAGGAAAAAAAAGTTTGAAGATAATGAAATAGTTGCACTCAGTGAGGAGTGCGGTGCTATAATTCAGAAAAAGTTTTCATAAAAGCTTAAAGATCCTGGTAGCTTTACAATTCTATGTGCAATAAAAGACATATTATATGAGAAAGCCTTATGCAATTTAGGAGCAAGCATCAACCTTAAGCCATTATCAATATTTAAAAAATTGGGATTCGGAGAATTGGCAACCCCTGCCTTTGTAATTTTGTAGCTAGTAGATTGCATTATATCATATCCAAATGGAGTTATAGAAGAAGTACTAGTGAAAATGGATCATTTTATCTTTCTTGTTGATTTTATTGTGCTAGATTTGGAGGAAAATAACGAGATACCTATCATTTTGGGGAGACCTTTCCTAGCCACTGGAAGAGCAGTGATAAATGTGTAGAAAAGAGAATTAACTATGTGCATCAATGATCAAACAACTACATTTAATACATCCATATCAATGAAATATCCTACAAAAGGTAAAGATGAGGAATGCTATAAAATGGATGTTATAAGATACTTAAGTGAATGCCATTTCAAAACAGCGCATGAAGAGAAATCTGAATTGAAAAAGTTGGAACATGAGCAAGAAAAGGAATTAGATCAATATGAAGATTTATATATAGAAGATTCAAATTATGTTTGAGAAAGTTTTGAAGTTTTGGACATGAAAGAAAAAGATACATATTTTTATCCATCAATTAAAAAACATCTTGAGCTTGAGTTGAAGTTGCTTCCTGAACATTTGAAGTATGCTTTTTCAGGTGATTCCCCAACCATACCTGTTATAATTTCTTAAAAATTAACTCCAGAAGAAGAAGAGAGTTTGTTGAAAACTTTAAAGTGTTATAAGAAAGCCTTTGGATGGACAGTTGCTAATATAAATGAATCAGTCCTTCAATTTATGTGCATGGAATTCATAAGGAAGAGAACTACAAACCCAAGGCTGATCCTCAAAGAAGATTGAATCTTATTATGAAAGAAATTTTTAAGAAAGAAATTATAAAGTGGCTAGATGCTGAAGTTATCTACCCTATTTAAGATAATGCATGGGTTAGTCCAATTCACTACATTTCTAAGAAAAGAGGAGAAACTGTGACTTTAAATGAACATAATTAGTTAATACCGATAAGACAAGTCACAGGATGACCACTATGCATTGATTATAGAAAATTAAATCTTGGCACTAAGAAAGATCAACTTCCACTACCGTTTCTAGATCAAATTCTGGACTGACTAGCTAAGCATAAATACTTTTGCTTTTTGTATGGATATATTGGTTATCACCAGATACAAATAGCTCTAGAGGATCAAGCAAAAATAACTTTTACTAGTTCTTATGGTACATTTAAATCTAGAAGAAAGCCCTTTGGTTTATATAATGCACCTGCTACATTTCAAAGATGCATGATAGCTATTTGTTGTGATTTAATTGAGAAAGGTACTGAAGTTTTTATGGGTGATTTTTCAGTGTTTGGAACTTATCGAGGCTATTTTGGTTTGAGGAGTTACCCAAAAGAAGTCGGTCACTGGAATCAAAATCTCGTTGCCCGTTTTGGAAGGACATTTTAATGTTTAGAAAGACATGAAATCAAACTGACCCCATATTTTTCATAGTTTAAATGAAAGAGCGCTGTACCTAAAATCCTGTATCTAGCCCGAAAGATAAACACAAAACTTGAGGACGATGTTCAATCAAATAAAATAAGAAATGTATGACGTTCGTTTGGTATGCGAAACCGTTTTATTTTCCGATAATTTCCTCTATTTATTATGAAGAATTAAATAAGGTCTATATTAAGCTAGGTTCAGAAAAGCTTCTTTTAAAGGCAGCCCCTATAGCTAATTACAGATAACCGAGGTCACCTAAGAAAACTCTCGATAAAAATCAGGAAATATTATCTTCAAGTATTTCAAATGATAGTACTTTTCAATGATATCAGACAAAGAGGTGTGAAATGAGATTGGCTTAAATTTAGAATTGTTTGTTGTAGAGTCCTAAGGAGGAAGATGTAGGGGACGTCATAGATCCGGAGGAGAACCTCGATGACTTCTCGGTCTATCATATTGTTTGACTTCAATTTTAAGGAGAAATATTTAGGTGTTTCTTCCTACAAATTTTATTTATTATGACTTACATTCGTGTGAAACGATCACACAAATAGCCAGGAAGATATGAGGATTTAGGTCGTCAAGGATGACAACCTCAGAATCCTAAGATGAGTTAGAGCTTAGATTGTACAATAAAGCTGTACAAATGCCTAAAGATGAGGTGAGGATTTATGTTGCATAAGCAGACAACCTCGAAATCATATGGCTTGGTTGTTTAATTCTAAGGAAGGAAATTGGTTTAGCTGGGGAAGACATGTTTTTCTATTGAAGATGGTTGTGTTGCCCACCATGATAGCTCCAAGCTCCTTGCCGTGACGAGTTTAAATTTTCTAGGGTGTCCAATTATGATGTCAAATAAGGTGGCCCTATGGTTGTAGTTATTTAAATTTTATGGGGGATGTAAACGTTGATTAAAGCGACACCGGCTAGGATCCTACGGTTCCCTCGTTCCGGCACCACTAGTTTCTATTAGATTCACTTAGTACAAATTAGTTTATTAAACTCAATTTAATGAATTCCATAATTTTATTTAGACCATGGGAAGCCTCATTAGCAACCGTAGGTTACCTCCTTCGAGTGATTCCCAATCATTTGACAGAGACGTCTTAATTTAGTTGTAGTTGTTGTTTTTGTGATGTTTGTGATTAAATTTTGAGTTGTCTTATATTTTGAATATTGTGGAGGAGAATTTTTTCTCAGTTGATTTTAGTTTTGGTTTTAATTTTGTGGCTATCTTGATAGTTTTAGTTTTCATGCAGGGTGACATCGTTGTTTTTGCATGCAAGTTTGTGTTTTGTTCATACAGGCAGTTAAGTAAGCATATTGTGGAAATCTTAAGAAAAGACATGTTATAAACTATAAAAGTGTACCTAGAGAGTCTTCTCGTTCCACCAGTTGAAACTCAAAATGCATGTTAGAATGTTTTATGTAAAGCAAAAAGTAAGGTTTTAATGACCTACCTAAACCTAGGTTATATCTTTGTGGGTCCCTATTAATTTGATTAAGGATGATTTTTTCTTAAGAAAAACATGTTAAGTTTAACAGACCTCTAAGGTATCCAACATGTCTAGAGGAAGAAGCAGGTCCATGCTTCCCTCTCACTACTTGGTGAAAAGTCTCGAGCTCACTTAAACTTATTATGTTTTTAATAACCCATCCTATAAATACCTTTAATGCTCAATGAACATTGATGTTTCAAGTATCTTTATGAGTAAGGTAATTATCACTTGCCATTTAATTTGGAAGTTATGTGGGTGAAGACCCTTAAAGGGGCAAGTTAGCGTTATTGAAACACTTGGCCAATTTTTTAATTTGGGCTTGTAGTGCTTTAAAGGTGTTCAATTTTTAATTATGTTTACTTTTTTAATCCTCATTTAATCAGATTTGATTTAGCTTAGGTTACTACTAAGCCCTTTAGACCTAGGTAGATGTCCTGGTTATTTTAAAAGAAGTTGAATTTTTAAGTTACAATAATTATTCATTTTTAAAATAATTAAATGTCATTTGAACATCAAGTAGTGGTATTAAATTATTGAGTTATCAACTTCCAAAGTCATACCCCTAATTTTAAGATCATTTATATTAATAGACTTCCAAATTTTAGTAATTCAAGGAATTACAAATTTATCCTTGGATTATGGAAAGAGTGAGGTTGGTTTCTTCCAATTAATCCCCTCATGTTTCAATCATCCAAATAAGTTAATTAAAATCAGACGTTACCCTTTTCCCTCCTTGAATGAAGCCTAATTGTTAATTATGGCCAAATTTCCAAAATTACACTTTTGCCCCTAAGGCTCCATCAATTCATAATTTGTCAAATTTAATTCAAATGACTTTGAAATTTTTTATCCCACCTCACTCATGGGTCAATTAAAACATCAGAGATGAAAATATTATTTTCAAAATTTAATTTAATTTACATATTTATTTTAATGCAAAAATATGATTTTTCAAAGAAAATCCATAACTTGACCAAGGAAAAGCCTAATCTCTTGAAATTTTTACTGGAGGTAGGCTTAAAACAGAGGATCATTGGGGCAAATTTCAAAGTTCTAGAGTATTTATAAATTACAAATTATTTTTAATATGGAAAATTAAGTTTTATATTTTTATTAAATCTCTCTAAATTCAAGGAAACCAGAGAAACAAATTTCATATTTTTTTGATTTTTTTTGAATTTTTAGAATTATTTTAGTGAAAGCCCATTTTTAGCCTTTAAAAGTTATTTTGAGCTTTAAAATTCAAGATCTTCACTTAGAAAATTAGGAAAAATATTCAAATTATTCCTAAGTGCTTAGGAAATAATTTAGAACATTTCTATAAATTTTATTGTTTTTATGATTTTTATCATTCTTAATTATTTAAATATTAAAAATAGGCTAATAATGAAGTTTTTATTTTAATTACCATTTTATTTTTAGAAAATTTCTCTGATCACAGAGAACTCAAAAAACGAATTTTTATAATTTTTGGAGTTATATTTTAATTATTAAATTTTATTTTAGTGTTAAAAATGGAATTTAACTTGAAAAATCAATTTGAGTTATTAAATGAGCTCCAAATATTTTGAAATTTTTTATGGGGAGTTCTTTGAACTTTAAGTCATAGTGGAGATTAAAATTTAAGACACTTAAATATTTATGTTTTGCAAAACTAATTTTCTTTGTGCTTTAGGGTTGGTAGAAATTAAGTGCATCTTTAAGGACTTAACTCATAAAATATTTTCCAAAGGGCTAGTCATAGCAAACCTTCCAAAATTTTCTTGGATTTTTCTAAGCAACATGCTAATTATTTTGTTTAATTTATACAAATAATAGGCATAAACTTGGAAAATATGGATCTTTGTCTAGAGATATCCTTTAAATTTTAAAAAAAGAAGATGTCACATAAGATAGAGGTAATAACATGCCAAAATTTCAATTCATGGTGAGATGTCTGCATGCACGGAGAATTAAAAGACTCAAAACTACATCTATTTAATGAAAAATAAATTATTCATAAAAAAACTTCAAATTATTTCCACATTATTCTCCTTTGTTCACTAAGCAAGAGGGTATTTTTCTTTTATTTTTGTGATTTTTCTACACCAAGATATGAATTTTTAATGTTAGGGTTATTTATTTAAATCAGTAAATACCCTATTTATCTATTTAAATCCGCAGCGCTGACTAGGACCTAAGAGGCTCTGAAACTCCACGCGGTATGCTCACATTCAATGTCGCCATCCATCTCAGTGCTGAATCTGCTCGCTATTCATGTATGAAGGCACTGTCCGGCTATAACTGATCCGTTGATGACAAAAATGCACGATCGGACGACTCCTCGTCATCGTCCCCAATGTCTTAGCCCGAGAACCATCCATTTTCAATGCTTAAGATCTCACTCATTTCTTAACCAAATTAAGTGTAGTTTGTTTCTAAAAGCTCATCTAAGTTTGACGAACACATCTATACGGTAATCATGTAATTAAATTAAGCCTAATCAAATGGAGAATCAAAATAGGCTCGAGAGGAGGAGAAGTTCAATATCTTTGCTTTGAGAAGGGAAGCTTTGATTAGAGGTGATCGACATGTTTGTGGAGGTCCAAGGAGGCTAGGGATTAAGCCTCTTACTGTGTTGAAAGGCCTAGGTATGAATTCGACCAAGCTCAATTTCAGGTGTTGGTCTAGAGCTATGCTAGGGGCTTTGTTTGAGGGGGATTTGATGGGGCTTTCTCTTATTTCAATGTGGTCAAGGTGTGGGTGAGTTTAATTTGATTTTGGTGGAGTGTAGAGGTGTGGAGGGCTCTGTCCTGTCTCTGGCAAGGTTTTGAGCTCAAAAATTGAACTCCGACAAGAGGATTCAGGGTAATGTGGTGGTTGGGTTGCACTGAGGCGGTCTCAAAGAGGATCTAGGAGTAATTTGGAGGGCTCTCTCTGAAAAATTTTTGGTACACTTTCTATGTCCATGGAGGTGAGCTTTTTATAAAAATTGGCTTAAGGTTGCTGCCATGGCCAATTAGGGGGTGAAAAGTGATGCTTAGGTGGAGGGTAGAGAGGCTCTAACATTTAGATTGGATGAGGTGGCCTCTAAATTTGAATTTGGTTTGATTCCATGAGGGTGGCTCTTAATTTGGAGATTTTCCAACCACTAGGCCGGCCAGCCAGGCTTGGGGAGGTGGCTAGGAGGTCAGGTGAGCCAGGGGAATATGTAACAACAGTTAAATGGGTTGGTGTTTAGTTCTGGCAAAATATCCTTGGTTTAAGAAAATATGGAATGAAATCCCTTAATTTGCGGATCCCTTGGTAATTGTCTCATTTGGGTGGTTCCATGGGGCTTTCCTTGGTCAATAGGGTAAAAAATTTGGCAGTGGTGGCCTTGCCTTGACCAATTTGACATGTCTAGGTCAATTTTGGTGCATGGGTCCAAGAAGGTGCAAATGACCAAGACTTGGGTTTGGGCTGAGCTAGAAATGTTAATTGGCCCAATTTATTAATGAATTTGATGTATATGATTGTACTTAACATTTTTGGTGAAGGATTTAAAGGATTTTGAGTTCAATTGGGGTTTCAATTTGAAGGATTTTGGAATTTTGGTCAATTTGGGCATGTTGGGTTCGACTTGGGTCTAGCTTGAGGTAGGCTTAGAATTTGGCTCAATTGAATGGTCCAAATTATTAGGGGAGATGCTTTTAATATTTTTCATGAAGGAATGGAGTGTAAATTTTGGGGCTAAGGCAATCAATTTGTTGCAATTTGGAGGCATAGCCAAATTGGGGCAAAATTTGCGGCTTTTGACGTAGGTTGAAATTAAATGAAATTCAGGCTTTACCAAAGCCAATTAAAGGTAAATTTTGATGTGTAGGAATGTTATGAAGAGTTTTCAACATAAATTGTAGCAAATTGAGTGTGCTATGGGTTTAATTGGGTGAGATTAGGTCATGTGGCCAAACTTGGGGCTTTGACCTAAATAAAACTTGGGCTCAAATTATGGGCTAATTAAGCTTGGATTTGGTTTAAAATGGTCACATGGAAGGTGAATTTAAGTTTAGGATTGAAATTTTTGGAAATTGGGACCAACTTGATGGACAATTGAGGTGGATTTGGGGAGATGGGCCTTTTAAGGGAAATTTGAGAGTTTTGGACAAAAAAGGTCAAATTGGCTAAATTGGGTCATGTTGTAGTTGATAAAAATAAAATTAGGAAAATTTGGAAGGATTTGGGAATTTTTGGGATTTTTTGGAATTTTTGAAATTTTGGGCTAAGGAGGGATATTTTGGGAGTTTGGTAATTTTATGGTGATTTATGGTAATTTGGGTGTTTTCAAAAGATTTGAGATGATTTTTTGGGTATTTTGGGTAAATTTGGGAATTTTGGCCAAATTTAGGGTTTCAAGGGTATTTAGGTAATTTGGTGGAGTTTAGGGGCAAAAGACCAAGTTGGGTATCTTTTGTAGAATTGGGGAGCTAACCACCATAAATAAACCATGGTCCAATGGAAACCCCATTTGGGTCCTCTATGCACTGGTCTTAGCTAAACCCTAGCTTAGGGCCAGTGGGCTTAGGGGACCATCTACATGAGTCTCCCAAAGGATTAAGGGATCAAAGTCAAGAAAATTTTGGATTTAGGGTACTGAGTGATTATGAGTGAGGTAATTGTAGTGAGTGCCTTAGCTCTAGATTAACACCCAGGGCCAACCCTAAGGTCCAATAGTCGTTTAGGAACTCTCCATGAGCTCCCTCATAATGACCTCACCTACTAAGTGATAGAGGTTAGGACCAATATGTAGAGCTTCAAGTTGAGTAAAGAGGAGTTTGGTATTTCTAATGGTGAGGGTGCGTTTTCAAGTTTTCTAGGAATAGCCAACAGGAAAGTCCTATGGCTAGATTTTAGGCTACTAAAGAGGAAGAACTAGACCTCAACCAAAAGTGAGGTCAAGAGAACTTCATTTGATTCATGTTTAGAATATTTATCAAAAGTTTTTAAGTAATGTGAAGAAACAAGTTTAGTCATTAATTGGAAAAAATGTGAATTTGTGGTAGCAGGAGGAATAGTTTTGGGACATCAAATTTTAAAAAATGGTATGGAAGTAGACATTGCAAAAATTCAAGAGATCGCTAATTTACCTCACCCAACAAGTGTGAAGGAAATTAAGAGTTTTTTAGAACATGTTGGATTGTACATGCGATATATTAAAGACTTTTCAAAAAATACTAAGCCTCTATGTCATTTACTTGAAAAAGATGTGATTTTTAATTTTAATAAAGAGTGCCTAAAAGCTTTTGAATTATTGAAAGAAAAATTAGTCACTACACCAATTACTATTTCAATAGATTGGGAAAAACATTTTGAATTAATGTGTGATGCAAGTGAATATGCTATTGAAGCTATTTTAGGACAAAGACATGATAAGATTTTCAAAGTTATCTACTATGCTAGTAGAACTCTTAGTGAAGCTCAAATTAATTATACCACAACTGAGAAAGACTTATTAGCAGTAGTATATGCTTTTGATAAATTTAGATCAGACTTAAATGGAACTAAATGTATAGTGCATACATATCATTTTTCTATTAAGTATTTAATGAAAAAGAAGGATGCAAAACTAAGACTGATAAGATGGATACTTCTTTTGCAAGAATTTGACTTTGAAATAGTTGATAGGAAGGGAGCTGAGAATTAAATTTCTCATCATTTGTCCAAACTTGAATTAAAGAAATCACTTAGTTTTGGAAGGAGATTAATGAACATTTTCTAGAGAAGAAGTGTTAATGTTAATGAGTGGCGTGTTCCATGATATGCCGACATTGTGAATTTCATTGTTAGTAATATTATAACCTATAGAATGACATATCAATGGAAGAGAAAATTTTTATGTGAAGCTAAGATTTATTTCTGGGATGACCTATTTTTAAATAAACAAAGAAATGATCTAATTTTTCAAAGATGTGTGCCTTTAGAAGAAACTTTTGAAATTATCCAAAAACTTCATAATTCTGATTTTGGGGGATATTTTGGTGTTAATAAAACAACATACAAAATTTTACAATATGAATTTTATTGGCCAACAATCTTTAGAGATGTTAATGCTTATATCAAAACTTCTAATCGATGTCAACGAGTAGGTAATATTTCTAGGGGAATAAGATGCCCTTCAATTATGTGTTAGAAGTTGAGATATTTGATGTTTGGGGATTAGATTTCATGGGACCATTTATCCCATCATTTAGAAATTTATGTATATTGTTAGCAGTATATTATGTGTCCAAATGGATAAAAGTTGTTGCTTTACCTCAAAATGATGCTCAAAGTGTTGCAAAGTTTTTAAGAATGAACATATTTTGTAGATTTAGGATGCTAAGAGTAAACGTAACTAACGGGGGAAGTCATTTTAGAAAAGTAATAATGGAGACGTTATTAAAGAAATATCATATAAACCATAGAATTGCTAATGCTTATCATCCTCAGACAAGCAGTTCGACTGAATTATCCAATCATGAAATTAAAAGATATTAGAAAAGTTTTGTAAATCCAGCCAAAATGTATTGGTCATCTAAACTTGACTATGCTTTGTAGGCTTATAAGACTGCATACTGAACTCCAATAGGAATGTCCCCGTACATGCTAATATTTAGGAAATTGTATCAGTTACAGGTTGAACTTGTAAATCATATTTGGTTATTTAAGAATTTAATTGCAATTTAAAAGATGCTGGTGAGAAAAAGTTATTGCAATTAAATGAGCTTGAAAATATAAGGAATGAATCTTATGAAAGTGCTAAGATTTACAAAGAAAAGACGAAGATGTGACATGATCGGAGGATTCTTACTAAAAATTTTCAGTCAAGGAAACAATTTTTGCTTTAAAGTGTATGGTTAAGATTTTTTCTAAGAAAACATAAGTCAAGGTACATGGGCTCATTTGTTGTGATGAAAGTTTATCCCTATGGATCTATGGATATCAAAGATCCTAAAACTGACAAAATATTCAAAATGAATGATCACAAGCTGAAATCCTACTTTTTAGGTGACCAACTTAATCAAATGATTTTATGATGTCGGGTCCACTGGAATAAGCATTGGTTACGTCGGGCTGACGATGTTAAATGAAGCATTTTGTGGGAGGCAACCCATAATTATCTGTGTGTTTGTTTTTATTGTTATGTTGTTGTGTGTAAATTAGAAAATTATGGTAGTATTTTTTATTATTATTTTAAGACTTTAATAGATGACTTAGACATGTTAGAACGAGTGTTCGGATGTTAAGTTGACTCGTGCTAAATTGGGCTCTGGCGCTTAAACGCCAATATCTGGAGCTTAAGCACGACCGTTAAAAAACATGTGCTAAATTTGGTTTCTGGAAGTTTTAACTGATAATTGGTTAGCTTTGACGTGGGAAACGGTTCTAAGACGTGCTTAGGTGTTATAGGAAGAATTTGGAGCATGTAAATAGAAGTGTATGAAAAGAAATTTCACCACACTTCAATTTAAACCTAAAATCTAAGTAAAAAAGAGAGAGTTTTGGAAAAATGTCACCTTGGGAGAGTGATTTGAAGAAAAAGGAGGAAGTAATGAGAAAGAGGTTTATTAGTCAGACTGTGCAAGAGTTATATAATAGTTTCCTTGTTGTTAGTATCGAAGGGATAGCAGAGAAAATCACTAAAATTGAGGCTAACGTTGCTTCAATTGAGGCAAAAGTGATGGAAGTTAACGTGCATCTGGGGCATATGGGATAACAACTTAAGATGCAATTTAGCCATACCATTTTTATAGAAGAAGTGGACAATGTTATGTATCTGAAGAACAAATGGATTGAAGAAGATTCAACTAGAATTATTAATCATTGTCCGTTCTTTCAGATATACATTCCAAATACTGAAGGAGAAACTAATGATAGGCCAGGATTCATTCCATCAACTAGAAAATGGAATTAAGTTTGTGATTTAGAGTTTATGTGTTTAGTGTTTGTTTAATGTTATGTGTGTTTAGTGCATTTTTATATTAAATTTGTCTAATGATTATGTTAGGATTTTTGTCATCTGAGACTATAAGTGTTTTGTTTGTGTGAAATTTCATGTTATTATGTGTTGAATCAAATGAGTTAATTTTGGTGAATTTTCAGTAACAGGAGAGTTAAGAGGAAAGGAAAAGTATATAAAGTGTTTTGAGGCCATTTAGGTTTGTTTGACTGAGGCTAAAAAGTGAATTTCACTTAAATTGAAAAAAAACTAAATTTGTGCACCAAATAATTCGCGCTTAAGCGCTAGTTCACCAAAACCAGTTTGGGAACGATTTTAAGTGAGAAATCAGTCCGAAAAACTCCATTAACGTACCTTTGCTTCATCTTCAACCTCCAGATTTCACAATTTTGAAGCTAGGACTCACCATATTTGAAGATTTCTTGAAGATTTGAGGAAAAAATTGCTAGATTTAGTTTCCTTGAGGTAAGAGCTTCACTTTTATGCAAAATTTTTTTTTATTTTCACTATGTATTTTGCGTACATTCATGAACTACTCGAAAATCACTATTTATGGTGAAAATTTGAGAAAAATCTATGAAAAAGGCATTGATTTGTTAGTTTATGATTTTAGGAGTTTAGTTTAGTGATTTGGAGTTGAATGTGAAATTTGTTTTTAATTTTATGAATTTTTTCGAAATGGCAGCAAGAATGAAGAGGAGTAAGGGGAATGCTCCATTTAATTCAAAAAAGTTTGTCAATTTGAGAGCTCAGGATTGATATAGTGATGCACTGTTGTTGAGAAAGTTAATTCTTGAGCGATGTTTTAAGAGTTTGGAAGGAGCTGTTGAAGATTTGATTGTTCGCTGCTACTGGGAGCGTTATGTTGTTTTTTTGCTGTTGCAGTGATTTCTGTTGTGCGGGAGTACTATGCGAATCTCTCTGAAGCTGATGAAGAAGGAGTCATGGTGAGGGGGAAGATAGTGCCTTTCATCTGAGGTAGTTAATCAGTTTTACATTTACCCCTGAGTACTTTATGTTTTTATTCAAACTATAGTCCTACTGGGAGGTGCTATACAAGATTATTTCATTTTTGACTGCTGGGAGAGGGCTATGGAATATCACAAATGAAGTAAGAGTAAACTTTTCTGCTTCAAAGTTTGATGCCACTGTAAAGGCATGACAAAATTTTATTTCTTCTCATCTGCTACTTAAAAATCATTTGAGTGAAGGGACTCGATATCGAGCATCCTTGAGTTGTTGCATTCAACAGTTCAAGCCTATTGATATTGGAGCTCTGATTCATTGAGCTATTACCAGTTTAGTCATCGCTACAACAACTGTAGGTTTGGGATTTGCATTCTTAATCTTTTATTTATGCGAGTAGGCTGGAGTTAGATTTGACAGCTGAGAGAAGATATTATATCCGCTATAACCCATTATCGATGTGAATGTGAAGTCTTATTTACATCATTCTGTTTTTGGTCGGAGAGGAGGATTCTCTAGTAGTTTTACTACTTCGACGTCACGAGCTTCTACTTCACATGCTTTTACATCACAAGGTCAAACTACTGGATCTGATTCTCAGTCACAGCTATTGTAGAGAATTTTGAATAATGTCATTTATACTAATGGAAAGGTATAGAAATTAGGACATTTTGCTGAGCATATGGTTGTGTATTAGAAGAGATGTAGTGATTATGATAATGAATTTAACTTACCTATGGAAAACCTTATGAGAGGTAACCAGGATGTTGTGTTTCCTCAGTACCTCAGATATCCACCATATGAGCCTGCAGCCGTTTGGCATTGTGACGATAGTGATGAAGAGGAGAATGATGATTAGTTTTGATCGTGTTTTCTTTGATGTTTTTAGTGTATGTGTTGTTATGAACTGTTGTTAGTGAAGTTATTATGTACTTTGTGTTTTGTTTTTAATTGTTATTATTGAGACTAGAATGTTTTGTTTTGTACACTTACTGTGATGTATTTGAGTTTTGTGAGTAGTTATTATGTTTAGTAGTAGTAACTGTGACAATTGTGTTGTTTAATATATTTAGTTAGTCTGTGTTGAACTTAATTCTAGATCTTATGAAGGTTTAGAGTCTAGCTAACTTTTTACTTTTAAAACCTGCATGTGTGTTGAACTTCATTCTAGATCTTATGAAAGTTTAGAGTCTAACTAACCTTTTACTTTTAAAACCTGCCTGTTTAAAATTTTCAATGTACTACCAACTATTTTTCTTTATGTTGCAGTCATGTATGTTTGTTAGTATGGTTTTTTTTTTTCTCTTATTTTATACTCCACTACATAGAAGTTTAATGAATCTCTATATGTTAAGAAAACTAAAATTTGATCAATTTAATTTTTACTCCTATTTTTTTTATACTTGCATATTAGGATATGAAAATTCCTGCAAGCATATTATTTTTAGTTTTCATCTCTGCCAATATTTATATGATGATAAAATATTTTATTTTTTTATTAAAAATTTAAGTTTGGGGAAGGGATGAAATTTTTTTTGAAAACTTAAAAGTTTAATTGTTCTCAAATGTATTTCAATTAAATTTGATTTTAATTTGAAGAAAATGATTATGTATATGAAGTTATATTAGAGAAGTAAAATTTTAATGTATAAATGAGTAAGAAAATTTAGTTATATTTTATAGTAATAGAGAAAACTATAAGTTAAAAATTTTTAATGTGGAAAAAACTAAATATAATGTAACTATCTTTAGTAGGAAAACTTGTATTTTTAAAAAATTTAGAAGATTTAGATTTTTATTTTAAAAATGTAAATTTTTTTTATTGAAATTAATTTTCAAAACTATTTTATGTTTTTTAGTGAAAGAAAAATATCAACTCTTTGCTTTAAGAAAGGAAGAGTGGAATTTAAAACCAATCAAGACCTATCCAGATATAGTAATCCTTGCCTCAAAAAGAAAAAAGAAAAAGAAAAAAAAAAAAAAAATTGAAAAAGAGAGGAGAAGCTTGAGAATTAGTGTCTAATAAAAAATTGGTTCCTCATCTAATCTTTTTAAAGTATAAGAATTGAGAAACTTATAAGCTTTACAATATAATGTAGTGAGTAAAATTATGCTTAATAAAATTTTTTAAGTGGAGTAAATAAAATACCTAAACTCTATATTTTGAAAGTCTACAATATTTCTGAGTTAGATAGAAACTCATGTTTTCATATTTCTTAACATTAAAAATTTCTAAAATCTATGTTGGTCTCATTTACTAATATTTTTTTCTAAAATGGACTACTATATTTCTACATCAAAATTTTGGTAACTCCTAAAGAAACTCATAAACATCATCTACTTATATTGGTTTTTATAAATTGAAAGGTTGCTTGAGGACAAGTAACATCTTAAGTTTTGGGGATTTTGTTACACCTAAAATATATAGTATTTTTATACACATTTTTTTTACCTATTTTTGAGATATTACACTTTAATGAAAGATGTTTGTGTGTTTTTTTTCTCAAGTACAATCAAATGGATGAAAAATGCTATATGGATTGAAAAAGTGTCAAATTTGGAGAAAAAAAGAAGAAAAGTGCAAAAATGACTTGGGGCGCCTAAGCGCCCAAGGCTAACGCCTAAGCGTTAGAGGCTCACACCTAAGTGCCAGATACTGATCCCCAAAAATAAAGTTGTGTCAAATTTATAAATCTGACTTCACTTTACAATGATGCCAAAAACTTGATGTGGTATTTTATGAATATAATGTTAAGCACTTATGTAGGGATTCTACACAAGTATACATATCGTTATCAAGTAATACAAAACTTTCTATCTAAGTCCCAAATATCGATCCCATAAGAAATGTTTAAATTTGAAATGATAACTTAACTAGGAAATTCACAAAAATAAAATGAAATTACTGTCACTAATTTTGAATGTTTGAGATACTATCAGAACTAAATTATTAAGTAATATCTTTCTCACTACAAAATTTGAATGTTTGAGATACTATCAGAGCAAAATTTAAATGCAAAGTTTAAAACAATAACTGCTAAACTATGTTTATGTGATGAAATTTTCTAATATGAAAAAATTTCTTTCTCACTACAATGAGTTTTTGGTGAAATGAGATGAGATAAATTGTTTAAATATGTATTATGCCAAATAAGAGCAATTTTAATTCTCTACCCTGTTTCAGTGTAATAGAAAATCATTGACTAATCTCAAGTTTAGTCCCAAAATCCCAAGCTAGGCTAGGAGCATACTGGCTCTCACTTCAGAGCTCCCACTTCCCTTCCCCTAAAGGCTAACTCTCACTTTAGTTCTTAAACACTAAGATCAAATTAAAGATTTTAGTCTATCACCCTAAAATCTCCAATTCTACACCCAACAATGTATATTTCTCAATTTATTTACACTTAATTCCATGAACGAAACTATCTTTCATGGAATTAAATGTAATTATCACTTTATTGTAAAACTCATACTCCATTTCCCGGATCATATGTTTCACAACTTATTTTAACAATTCAATTTGCTAGATCAAAAAGTAAATTGAGAACGGAGTTGGAAAACTATATTTTAACATTGACAAATCCAAATTATCTTTTCATTTCACCATATCTCAGAGTAGGGGGAAAGATAAAGGAAACTACTCAGACATCATGAGAAAGATACAACAAAACATAAATTTCATATATAAAAAAAAAGTTCATACAACAATAATAAACAAACAACACTTATCTGAAACTCTTTCTCAAACAAAATCCCTTGTAACCTCTCTTAGGAAATATCAGAAAAAGAAATCTCTCACTTCTCTCTCTCTCCAACACTCTTAGAGAAGAATTTAAACTTAAAATCACCACAAAAACTCAAAACTATAAAAAAAATAAATGACTAATGGACTGTAAGTGGCTATATGGAATGTGGAATAGTGTGGAAGAGAGTGGAAAGTGGTTGAAGGGTGCGAAGGGGTGCAAAGGGGGTCTTTTCTGAAAACTTTCAACTGCAGATAGAGCCTAAGGTTGGTTTTCCAATAGAAGCATCAAAAAAACTCTTCAAAAAATTTTCAAATTCATCGAATCTCCTAGAAATGGGGCCTGCACCGACATTGGCACCGCCAGTGGCCATTTAATTTAGATAGTGCTCTGTCAAATGGCGTCATCGATGCTCGGTCTGACACTGTCGATGTTGAAAAATTCTTTGAAAAATCCATTTTGACACCAAATTCCATCCTTTTTGCTCCCTTTTTACTCCAAGTCCTAAAAATCATCAACCTGCAATAAATCATAAAAATACCTTCCTTTAAAGTGCAATATCGCCAAAAATGAGTATAAAATATATGTCTAAAAATGCATATATTATTGACGTATCAAAATCCCCCAAACTTAAATGTTACTTGTCCTTAAGTAACTTCTTTATTACATTAGAATATGACTCATGACAAAGATTTTAACTTCTAGACTTCCATATTTTAGTCCACTAAATACATAAGTACAACTTAAGAAAAATGTAACATAACTCTAGTTAGTACTAAAGGCTTAAGAATATCTTGCAATCAAGTTTAAGTTTTTTGATTCTCTATTCTTTTCAAGGAAAATTGTAAATTATTCATATTAAAGTTTATTAGAATATCCATATGAAAAAGAATTTCATANATTAGAATATGACTCATGACAAAGATTTTAACTTCTAGACTTCCATATTTTAGTCCACTAAATACATAAGTATAACTTAAGAAAAATGTAAAGTAACTCAAGTTAGTACAAAAGGTTTAAGAATATCTAGCAATCAAGTCTAAGTTTTTTTATTCTCTATTATTTTCAAGGAAAATTGTAAATTATTCATAGTAAAGCCTATTAGAATATCCATATGAAAAAGAACTTCATAAAACTTTACTAATAAATATGTTAATACTGAAATATAAGTTTAAAAAATGTAGCCAAGACTTCTTCTTTAAGTTGATTCAAGTGAAGCTAATTTTTAATTTGGCATCTCCTCAAGCTTCTCCTCACATCTTTTTCTTTTCTTTCGTTTTCTTTTCTTTTCTTTTCAGTATCATTTCAATCATTTTTCTTTTCTTTTCCTTTTTTTTATGTGAGGATTACTACATCTGGTTAACCTTTGATGATTTTGAACTTCAATATCTTTTTCTTAAAGTTAAAAACTTTTCACATTCTATCACTTATAAATATATATTAGCTTTAAAGATCNCATATTTTTCTTTTCTTTCGTTTTCTTTTCTTTTCTTTTCAGTATCATTTCAATCATTTTTCTTTTCTTTTCTTTTTTTTATGTGAGGATTACTACATCTGGTTAACCTTTATTGATTTTGAACTTCAATATCTTTTCCTTCAAGTTAAAAACTTTTCACATTCCATCACTTATAAATATATATTAGCTTTAAAGATCATTCATAAAGTTTTATTCTTTTCTTCTTACATGAATCTCTTTTTAATATTTCAAAAATACAAATTCCCTTACTTAAAATAGAAAAACATAGTTTTATTCTCTTATACCAAATATCTTAATCTCTAAAATTAATCTTTGTTATTGAAAATTTTTTGCTTAAGTTTACTATATATTTAGAAACACTAATATAGTTATCTAAAGTTACCCTCTAATATCAATGGTCATGTTAAATTTTTAAAATATTTTGAAAATATAGCTTATTGAGGATAAATAAAATTTAGTTTCTTTTCTTTAAAAAGGAATTTTTCTTTCCTCCAAACCTTAAATTTTTAAAAGATTTAGCATGAAAAGCTGAAAAAAATAAAAGGTGAAAGAAAACTTTTAATACATAAAGGAAAAACTTACCTGTTGAAGGCCTGATATTGAAACTTAACTCTGAAATATTGTAGGTGCTAATATGAAAAGCTATAAGACTCAAAACATTAAATAATACATAATACATATAAAAATTTTCTGAGAAAGAGATGAATACAAATACATTCAAAAAAATACTAAAAACTAACAACAGTACTAAAATTATTTAAAATGTAAAAATAGTTTCACAAATCTACTTTTCACAATACAACATAACATTTAAAATAAAGCAAGTTGTCATACTCTAAAAACAAACAGTTACAACAATAAAGTACAACCAAACATAAACTAAAAAAAAAAAAACTAAAACATCACCCATCATCATCTTCTTCTTCTTCCACATCCAAATTTTGCTGCTGATATGGAGTAAAAATAAGGTGAGTAGGAAACTGAAGTGAGTGGTCACCCCTCATGTATCTGACCATCACATCATCATAGGTAGCATCATATTCAAACTTTTGTCTTGTCAAATCATCATTTTGTGCATTTATGGCCTCCATATTTTCCATTCTACTTTCCATTCTCAAGATATCTCCCTGTTGGATCATCATCTGCTTCATAAGTTCTTGGAGAGTAGAGGTACTAGAAGTAGTAGTACTTGAAGTAGAAGGAATGTCCGTACTCCTACTTCCAGATCTCCATCCAACATGAGATTCATAAGTCTTAATATTGGTAGGCCCAATAGGTTTTAAAGGTTCAATCATCTCCTTATCCATTCTAAAATCAACTCCTGCTTGTTCACATAGTGTGAAGATGAGGGCAGGGTGTGCTAAACCACCAGTAGTCTATCCCAAAGCAATAGAACGAGTGTTTCTATAAACAATACAGCCTAAATCTATCGTTTTCATCTGCTGGGTACGGAAGTTCAAGATGGCTCTATCCTTTGTAACCTCTCTATGATGATTTGTTGGTATCATTCTACCATAAATAAAGTAGTGCGAGGCCTTAGATACTACATTTAACATAGAAAGTAGGAAGTTTACCTTAACATTATTCTTCACCTTCCAAGCTCCTCTTCCTTCTGTAAGAAAATAAATAACTTCATCTAAGGCCTCATTTGTAGCAGAAAATGATTTGTACTTGCAGCTATACACATCCTCTACCTGATAAAATTCATTAATTTTTCTTGGAGTAAATTCTATCATTTTCCCACGAACAAACATGTAGTCTTTAGAAGTTTTCTTAAAGTTGGGATAAAACTCCATCACTACAATAATAGCCTCCCCAGTAAAGTAACAAAAGTTCTCCCACCATCGAGCATTAATTAATCTTTTAACTTCTACACTCGGATTTTTAAATCCTCGACCCAGAATTATTTTCTTATTTGCCAGTAGACTATTGAAACAAATGTTGGCTTTGTTTGACAAACTTTTGATCATCAAAATCCACCTTTCTTTTTTCTTTCTCATTCTCAGTGCCATGGTAATCTAAGAAAATTTGATAAAATCCAAGTAAATTCCCAAAAATTTTGAAAATCATAGTGTGGAACGTTTTAAACTTAAATCTAATAAGTAAGAGTTCTTCACCAAAGGATTTTCTCAAAATCTTCTAAAAAATTTTCAAAATTTTGAATCTATGTAAAGTAAGATAAATCCTTGGTGAAAATAAAAAATTTTGAGTTCAAAGTGTAGCTCCTACATAGAGAAGATGAAATCCAAACTTCCTTTGCCTTAAAATCGCCTCAAATACAAGCAATAGTAAGCCCTAGGTGCAAAAATTGAAGGTTGAAAATGACCAAAAGATTAAAAATGGTATTCTTACTGTGCAAATCACAAATTTTAAGGGGTTTGGGTGTTTTTTGGGTCGAGGGTGTTGTCAGCGCCCATGCCAGCGCCGTCGGCGCCAGTGGCATAAAATTCACCTTTTTTTATTTTCACAATTTTCAACTTTCTTTCAATTCACTCCAAAGTCTATTTAGTCTTTTTGAACACTAATTTTCATCTTAAAATAATTCAAAAGAAAGCATTTTCACAAATAACATGAAACTAACTTTTGCATATAAAATACACTTTTTACAAATACATTTTTCTAATCACGCTTTAACATACATAAAACAAACTAAATTATAATTTAGCGTCAAAATCAAGTCATAACACTAGAATGCTGACACAAAGCTATACACACAATTAAAGTTAATAAAGTTCTAAAGCAAAGTAAAGTAAAGTAAATCCACATAATCACATTAAAAACATAATTACTTTAAAATAGTAGAGAGTCCAACTTATTCAATTATTCTGCTTCATCTTCCATACTTTCTCCTCCTCTAATATCTCCCATAGACTGGTAATGGACGTACAAATTGTAGAAGGGTCAGTACGGGAATTGAACAGTCAAATTTTCATCGATCCATCCATTTTGCTTGAACATCTGCATCAATCCTGCTTCAATTGTTCCAGTATGATCAAAGTTCTCCTTCATCGTCCAATCTAGGTGATTCAAAAGGTAGTTAAGATTTCCTATTGCATTCATAATACTCTAAAGTTCTCTTTCTATTTTCTTCATTCTCTTTTCCAAAGCTATTGAAATTCCAACTATTTGTGGCATTAATGGTGTTGAAGCATGTGATGAATGATAGAAGATAAAGTCTAATGCTTCATTCCCATTCCCAATTAGAATCATGGACTCCCAAGGTAATAATACTTTCCCCCAACTTTCATATGGTACTTGAGATTGACTGCAAATGAAGAAAATTGTATAAAGGATGCCCAGTCGATATATAGGCCCATTCATAATAATACCCATAATAGATTTAAAAATAATCGATCCCACATCAATGGGCTTTTCCATTTGAATGCAATAGTTTAAAATGACACTTTCTTTTGTAACTCTACTAATCTTCATGGTAGGGAGTAATTTTGTAGATATGAAGAAATGTCATTGTTTTGATTTTGGATTAAGCAGTGAAGCAGAGAAACTAACGTATCCCTCATCTCATATTTTCTAATTATCATTTTCATCCGTCAAAAAGTTTTATACATCTTGCACCAAATCTCTTATTGGGATAAAATTTGTATAATGATAGATTAGAACGTTTTCTATCATATACAAATCATTAATTCAAGCCGGAGTAAATAGTACAACCTTACCTCGAACGAAGACGACTCCTTGGGTAATTCCATGTAAGTTAGCATAAAATTCCTTTACTACTAGTTCAACTGCAGCAGTAGTGTGCATATAACTTCCCAACGTCTCTTTACAATTACTTTCTCAATCCGTGAACTCGAATTACTCAATCCATGATTGACAAAACCTCTCTCCTTCATAAGTCACTTTTTTTAATGACTTTATCGTATAATCTCTGCGTGTCAAAATTGGTAAATTTTCTTCTATTGAAAACTCCATACCTAGAAGTATTTCTAGAATTGGAAGAATGGAATTCAAAATTTGAAAGTTTCTGGTCGTCTAAGGCAGTTTTTGGGCCTTAAAAAACACCTCTCGATAGTAATTGAGGAGTCCAATCCTGCCAAAGCCCGCCACATTCATCTTGAATGCGTGAAACCGCTGGTCTGAGGATGATAGAAAGTAGAGAATCTATGCATAATATCATATTTTTTTAATCAATTTCTCAATTTTCTTATTCCTAAAATGGGATTCTCCATCTGTAATAATTACTCTCAGTGTTTCATATCTTGTAAAAATATTTTTATTTAAAAATTTAGAAACACTCCGAGCATCACATTTAGGTACATCAACAACTTTAATCCATTTGGACACATAATCAACAACAAGTAATCAATATAAGTTTCCAAATGAAGGCATAAATGATACCATGAAATATAATCCCCACACATTAAAAATTTTAACTTCCAATGTGTAATTTAGAGACATTTCATTTCTTCTAGAAATATTTTCTACTCGCTGACATTGATCGAATGTTTTAATATATTCATTAACATCTCTAAAATAAGTAGGCCAATTAAATCTAGCTTGTAAAATTTTATATGTAGTTCCATTTGTTCCAAAATGTCCTCCAAATTCAGAATCATAACATTTTTCAATTATTTGTTGAGTTTCTTCACAAGGCACACATCTCCTGATAATTAGATNTAATCTTTCGATCATGTCATATTTTCATTTTCTCTTTATAGATTTTTGCATTATCATATGCTGAATTTTTAATCACCTCAAGTTTTTGAGTTGCAATAATCTTTTCTCACCAGCATCTTTTAGATTAAAATTAAATTCCTTAATAGCACTCTTTATAGATTTTTGCATTATTATATGCTTCATTTCTAATCTCCTTAAGTTCATTGAGCTAAGATTTTTGCATTATCATATGCTTCATTTCTGATCTCCTCAAGTTCATTGAGTTGTAATAAATTAGATTTTCGCATTATCATATGCTTCATTTCTAATCTCCTCAAGTTCATTGAGTTGCAAAACATTCTCACCAGCATCTTTTAGATTAAAATTAAATTTCTTAATAGCCCAAAATGCTTTATGCTCCAATTTTCCTAGTAAATGACATGTTTTTCAAAAAATAACTCTATATGGGGACATTCTAATAGGAGTCTTATAAGCAGTTTTGTATGCCCATAATCCAGTATCTAATCAGTAGACCAATCCAATTTATAGGATTTGCAGCTTTTTCTAAATATATTTTATTTCATGATTTGATATCTCTGCTAGACCGCTGGTCTGAGGATGATAGAAAGTAGAGAATCTATGCATAATATCAAATTTTTTTAATCAATTTCTCGATTTTGTTATTCTTAAAATGAGATCTTTTATCTGTAATAATTACTCTCGGTATTACATATCTTGTAAAAATATTTTTATTTAAAAATTTAGAAACACTCCGAGCTTCACATTTAGGTACATCAACAACTTTAATCTATTTTGACATATAATCAACAACAAGTAATCGATATAAATTTCCAAATGAAGACATAAATGGTACCATGAAATATAATCCCCACACATTAAAAATTTTAACTTCCAATGTGTAATTTTGAGACATTTCATTTCTTTTAGAAATATTTCCTACTCGCTGACA
Organism: Phalaenopsis hybrid cultivar; assembly: GCA_002079205.1. Taxonomy (NCBI): domain Eukaryota; kingdom Viridiplantae; phylum Streptophyta; class Magnoliopsida; order Asparagales; family Orchidaceae; genus Phalaenopsis; species Phalaenopsis hybrid cultivar. The sequence goes on along the minus strand of JXCR01085321.1, from coordinate 337,799 downwards.
TTGGTCGCATGTTTTAATATATTCATTAACATCTCTAAAAAGAGTAGGCCAATTAAATCTAGCTTCTAAAATTTTATATGTAGTTCCATTTGTTCCAAAATGTCCTCTAAATTCAGAATCATGACTTTTTTCAATTATTTGTTGAGTTTCTTCATAAGGCACGCATCTCCTAATAATTAGATCTTTACATTGTTTATATAAACATGAGTCATCCCAAAAATAGAATTTTGAATCATATGTAAATTTCTTTAATTGTTGATTCTTAATCTCTCGTGGTAGAATATCACTTACAATATAATTTACTATATCGGCATACCACGATATATTCATTTCATCAATATTATATAATTGTTTATTAGAGAAATTTTCTAAAATTTTATTTGCAAAATTAGTTAATATTTTTTCTTCTAGTCTAGACAAATGATCAGTTATTTGATTATCATTTTTCTTTCTATCAACTACAATAAAATCAAACTATTGCAATAGAAGCATCCATCTAATTAATCTTGGTTTAACATCCTTCTTTTGCATTAAGTATTTGATAACATAATGATCTATATGCACTATACATTTAGGTCCAATCAAATAAGATTTAAATTTATCAAAGACATAGACAATAGCTAATAAATCTCTTTCAGTAGTAGTGTATTTAATTTGAGCATCATTTAGAGTTTTACTAGCATAATATATTACATTAAAAACTTTGTTGTGTCTTTGTCCTAATAGAACTCCAATAGCATTATGGAGCATAATCACTAGCATCGCACATTATTTCAAATGGTTTCTCCCAATCAGGTGGAACTATTATCGGTGCACTGATTAGTTTTTCTTTCAATAATTCAAATGCTTTTATGCATTCCTCATTAAAATCAAATTTTGTATCTTTTTCTAAAAGTTGTCATAATGGCTTAGTTATTTTTTGAAAAATTTTTATCTAATGCCTGTAGAAGCCAACATGTCCTAGAAAACTTCTTACCCCTTTAACCATAGTAAGAGGTGGTAATTTTTCAATAACTTAAATTTTTGCAGGATCTACTTCCATGACATTTTCAAAAATTTTATGCCCAAGTACAATACCTCCTGCAACCATAAATTGACATTTTCAGAAATTTTATTCTCATTCTCGTAAAATTCTTCTTGTCTTAATTTTTCTTCAAACTCTTTCTTAAATTGCTCATTACTCAGATAATCAGTAACTTCCATTCGAAAACATTCATTATCTTTTTCTATTGCAGGATATTTTATAGCTTTTGTAATATTAAATGTTACTTCTTGATCATTAACTCTTATTATTAATTCTCCTTTTTACACATCTATCACAGTTCTCCCTATTGCAAGAAATGTTTTCCCTAAAATAATAAGAATCTCTTTATTTTCCTCCATATCTAATACTATAAAGTCTACAGGAAAAATAAATTTATCCACTTTTACTAATACATCCTCTATAACTCCTTTATAAAGTCTATAGGAAAAATAAATTTATCCACTTTTACTAATACATCTTCTATAACTCTTTTATGATAAGTTATTGATCGATCAGCTAACTAAAGAGTTATAGTAGTAGGGGAAATCTTTCCCAAATCTAAACGTTTAAAAATTGATAGACGCATAATATTGCTGCTCGCTCCTAAATCACATAATGCTTTTCCAAAAAACTTTTCAACAATTGCTTAAGGAATAGTAAAACTACAAGGATCTTTTAACTTTTCTATAAGTTTTTTTTGAATAATAATGCTACACTCTTCACTGAGTGCAACGGTCTCTTGATCTACAAACTTACTTTTCTTATTTAGTACTTCTTTCATAAATTTCACATAACTTAGCATTTGTTCCAAAGCCTCAATGAAAGAAATGTTTATCGTAAACTTTTTAAGGATTTCAAAAATTTCGTAAATTATTTATCTTTATTCTTCTGCTTCAATCGTTGAGGAAACGGAGGTAGCGGTTTTTCTAAAGAAACTTGTATTTGTTCATTTTCATTTTGGTCACTTTCAATCTCTTGCTTCTCCTCTTCAACTTCAGTTTTTCTTTGGATTCTTGTTTCAACTTCTTTTCCACTTCATAATTGAATAACTTTAATTTGCTCCTTATTTTGATCTTTTGGATTAACTTCCACAGTACTCGAAAGATTTCTTGAAGGTCTGTTACTAAGTGCAACAACTATATGTCCTAACTGATTTTCAATATTCTAATAGTTGCCCCTTAATTTTGCATTTGATTTCCCATATTCAACATTAGTTCTTCCATCGTTAACTTCTTTTCCTTAACTTGTGGGTTAGGGTTAAATCCAGGAGGATAATAAGGTTGATACTTAGGAATTTCTTGGTTGTTTAAATTTCGTGAGGGGTTCACCAATTTTTTATAATAATTCCAACTAAAATTAGAGTGATTTCTCCATCTAGGGTTGTAATAATTAGAATACAAATTGTTATTTTGATTATTTATAGCATTGAAAGTTGCATAAGATGACTGAGTAGCAATGATCTGTCCTAGTGAATTTTCCTCTAATACTGGTGGTATTTGAGAATAGTTCACTCCAATTTGATCAATTTTTTTCGATATAGCAACAATTTGAGATGCTAAAATAGACATTGCATCAGAGTCATGAATACTAGCTACTCACTTATGATTTACCCATTCAGAGGGCCATTGAAAATTATTAGTAGCCATTTCTTCTATTAAAGATTATGCTTCGCCTTCCGGCTAACTCTCGCTTTAGTTTTTAAACACTAAGATCAAATTGGGAATTTTAGTCTGTCACCCTAAAATTTCCAATTCTACACCCAACAATGTATATTTCCCTATTTATTTACACTAAATTCCATGAACGAAAAACTCCTTCATGAAATTAAATGTGATTCTCACTCTGTTGTAGAACTCATACTCCATTTCCCGGATCATATGTTTCACAACATATTTTAACAATTCAATTGGCCAGATCAAAAAGTAAATTAAGAACGGAGTTAAAAAGCCATCACAATGTTTTTAAAATTTTAACATTGGCACATCCAAAATATCTCTTCATTTCACCATATCTCAAAGTAGGGAGAAAGATAAGGGAAACTACTCAGAATTCATGAGAAAGATACAACAAAATACAAATTTCATATATAAAATAAAGTTCATACAATAATAATAAACAAATAACACTTATATGAAACTCTTTCTCAAAGCGAATCCATTGTAGGCTCTCTTAAAAAATGTAGGAAAAAGAAATCTCTCGCTTCTTTCCCTCTCCAACACTCTTAGAGAAGAATTCACACTCAAACTGACCACAAAAACTCAAAACTATAAAGAAAATAAATGACTAATGGACTCTAAGTGGCTACATGGAATGTGAAATAGCGTGGAAGAGAGCAGAAAGTGGTTGAAGGGTGTAAAGGGGTTCAAAGGGGGTCTTTTTTGATAAATTTTGACTCTAATAAGAGCCTAAGGTCAGTTTTCCAATAGGCGTAACCAAAAAATCTTCAAAAAAATCCAAATTCGTCAAATCTTTTAGAAATTGGGCCTGCACCGAAACTCACGCCATCGTGCCCATTCTGGCATCGTCGGTGCCAATGGTCATTTAATTTCGACAGTGCTCTCTGTCAAATGGCATCGTCGGTGCCCAGTCTGGCACTGTCGGTGCTGAACAATTCTTCAAAAACTTCATTTTGACTCAAAATTCCATCTTTTTTGCTTCCTTTTTGCTCTAAGTCCTAAAAATCAATAACCTGTAATAAAATATGAAAAATACCTTCCTTTAAAGTGCAATATCACAAAAAATAAGTATAAAATGTAGATCTAAATATGCATATATTTTTGGTGTATCAAGTACCCCACACTTAAGCGTTAGGTACCCCGCGCTTAAGCACCAGAAGTAGTTATCTGATGATTCATTGAATTTAGACGAATCTTTGAAGAGGTGTTTGAAGTAACCCTTGGTAAAAACATTAGAAATATTCCATGGACATGGAAATTGATTCAATTGGCTTTTGGGGAGGCAACTTCTAAAAGACTCATTGAATGAAGACACATTTTGAAGGGACTCCAAGGCACCTTTTCAAATTCTATTAAAGAAGACTTGGATCATGAAATCCANTCCAACTATCAGAGGACAACCACCATTCACCCAAGTATGTCGCCGCCGCCGCCGCTCATCACCGCCGATGCTGACCACTTTCTTTTTATTTTATTTTGAGTGTTTAGTTTGTAATGTGAGTGAAGGAAGAGAATTCAAAGAAACTTTAAAACTTTTGGTGGAGAGGATTTGAGATAAGCGTTTATCTTTGTGACTACACTTGGTTTTAATTTAGATTTTCTTTTTGTATGTATGATTTCTATTTTTAAACTCATGTGTGGTTGTGTTTTCTCCATGGATTCTGAGTAATCTTCTTTAACTTTTTTCCTTTAAATGATAAGTAATTAAGTGTCAAAAGGAAGTTGTGTGAAGTATTAGGCTTCATGTTGGAAGAAGTTGTGATGATTTGAAACCTTACAGTTAATTTACTTCTTGATTTAGCCAATTAAGATGTTAATACCTATTGTAAGTACATGTAAGATCCGAGATGGTATTTTCAGTCAAAAATATGTTTAGAATCACATATTTATTTCATGGACGAGAATGTAGTTAATGGGGTTGAGTTCAAATAAATTTGGAAATAAACTTTTCAAGAGTGTAGAATTAGAGTACTTTAGAGTGACAGGCTAAAGCCCCCAATTTGATTTATAGATTTAGGTTTTGATACAAGATGTTAGCCCCCAGTGGAGGGAGAAGCGAGAACTCTAGAGTGAAGGCTAGTATCTTCCCTACCTAATTAGTCCTCAAGACTATTCAAACTATAAATTAGCCAATGTTCTTTATAGAATCTAGTAAGGGTAAAGAATATTTTTGCTCCTATTTCGCACAACACATTTATAATACTTTAACAAAAGAATTTCTCTATTTATTACTGATTCATGAAAAGGAAAAAAAATATTTTACTCATACTGCCTTCATCTTGCAAGTATTTAGTTAAGTTAATTAGTTGCTTACTTTATTTTCATAAACAAAAAATTACAAAAAGAATCAAATTTGCATTCCTATTTTATCATCTTAAGTTTAAGTAAGAATATTTTGCTAAGTAGATTTTTGTCATCTAGAATTCTAAACTTTCTAGTTTTCTAAAGTGCATATTGTTTATCTCCCTCTGGGTTCAAAATTTGGGGCTTAATCAAAAAGTTATATATTACTTGATAATGATACATATACTTGCGTAGTATCTCATATTTATATATTATAATTGTATTCTTATTTGTTTCATAATGGAAAACTTATTTAGCTTTTTCTTTGGATCAAGCTTTTGAATTTTTTGCAAATTAAGAATAACTATTAATGAAACTAAGCATATAATCACATACATTGCATTTTAAATCTATATAGAAATTCGGGATCATGATTGCGCCAATTACTAATACAGTGGCTGAGGATCCAACACGGGCACATCAGCGATGTGCACTCTTATCTGAATCCTCTCCATGAAATGAGGCAATCGGTCGAATGATTCAAAAATCTCCTCTAATCATTTCTTAGGCATCATTGCCCACTTCATTAAACTAGACCCCTTGGGCCTGGACCCTTCAGTTGGCCCTTTTGTGCTAGTGGGTTGCTTCTCATCTCTCGTCCTTGTCTTGGTCATTGGGCTCTCTTCAATATTTTTCTTCTTGAGAGCTCGTTGAGAAGTCTCCGGTTATCTCTTCATTTAGACGTATGAAGGGAAAAGTTTAAAAGCAGGAAGCCAAAAGGCCACTGTCATGGCTTCCTCATTCACAAAGTTATTAACACCTGACATCATTATCCTATGCTACAAACGTCTAATAGGCAAGAAGAATTTGAAAATGATGAATGGAAGTGTCAATCATGCCCAATCTATAGGGAAAAGTTGCATGAATGTCCAGGAAGTACTTATTACTCATTAAATAAGAATAAAAATCAATTAATTCTTATTTAATTCTCTTATTCTTAGGGTTGTTGTCAATTTCAAAGAAGTGAGAGAGTTGGGAAAAAAAGAAATGTACATAAAAAAAGTTGATGTATGCAACATGAGGAGATTCAAGAGATAGCAGAAAGAACACAACAATAGTTGAGCCATCTAGCATTATTTTGGTCGGTTGAATCACGGGTCGATGGAATCAACATTCATCCAAACTTAGGAATGTTATGCGCTAGAGCAACGACAACCTAACCGATGGAAAGGCCTTCACTAGATCAATGATTTCCCAATAGAACTCTCAACTAACCTCCTATGAAAATTTATCATCCAACGAAAGCTTGTCTATCATAATATGGTGTTGTACCCGCTGTGTGATGGAATAGCCCTTTCTATGGATGATGAGTCTTTATAATGGATTGACTCGACCCGCAATTACGTATATTTTTAATCTCCAAAATTTTGTAAGAAACTTGTCCTAATTTATATTTAGCGGCTAGTTTGAATAAATAAACAAATATAGAAAATAAATAATACAACTTCATATTAGAGGTACTACATAAGTATAATTATTGTTTTAGGTAATATACGATTTTATTTAAAAACCCCAGTATCAATCCCACGAGGAAAGTTTAGTTCCTTAAATTGGACTAACGAAATCCTATCTAATATGTAGGTAAAATGAAAGTAGAAAAATGTCGGAATGATTGTAAAGGTTAAGATTAAATTAAAGCAGAAAGAAATGACTATGATTAACTTTTAAACAAACTAAATTTAATAAGTTTAGATAATATTAAAACATCTTTCCTCTTGAAAACAGATATTAATATGTGTAGGATTTGAATGACTAAAAATAAAATGATGTATTGTGACAAAAAGGGGCATTCCAATTCCTTACCCCCTCCCAATGCAAGCAATGAAAATTGGTTAATTTAGAGTTTTTCCCCAGCTTGTATAGTAGTGTGAGTAGATTCTGACCTCTCACCTTGAGATTATCCACTGTGCTTTCTCTATAAGACCTATGAGGGACCCTTAAAATCTAAAATCTAAACCAAATTGATAAAAATGATTTAGTCTGTCACCCTAGAAACTTCACTTCTACACCCATCAAAACTTATCTACATATCTATTTGCACTCCCCCTTAAGTGATCGCAACGGCTGTACCAAGAATGAAGTGTGACACTTACTAGTTGGGTGAAATCATAACCCTCCCGAGTATTTATGTTTCTCAACAAATTTTAACCTCACAAGTTACCAATTTGTAAAGTTAAAAAAAAAGAAACAGTAAAAATGTCATTACAATTTTTCAAAGTAAAAAGAAATCTTTAAATCATTCTCATCCCACAAGAATAATTCCCAAATGTAAGAAGAAATAAAGGGAACTACTCTTAATTCATGAAGAATAAAAAAAAATACATAACTGGTATTGAAATTCAAGTCTTAGAAACAAAAACTTAAACACAAATACAAAATACCTTACGTCTTCCCCCAAACACAATTTCTGGAGTCCTTAAAGATTTCTCCAAACTCTTACTCTTACAAACACAAAACACACTTACACACAAAAGTAGAACTACCTAAAGCCTTCAAATGCTACCAAAAAATCCTCTTTTTCATCTCATTTTTATCTCTTTTAATAGATTTCTAAAAATAACTAAGGGTTGCTTCAAACACCCCTTCAAAATTCAGCCAAATTCATTGAATCTTCTAGAAGGATAGTTATTGGCGCTATAGCGCCTATTACACCTTTTTGTGGCACGATAGCACCAAGAGGCGGCGCTATGGCGCCATATAAGGTGCACAATTTTTGCTCATTTTCTCCTCATTTTCTCTAAATGTCCTTCCATGTACCTGAAACTAAAAATATACAAAATACCTTCCTTTAAAGTGTAGACATGAATAAAACTATCATAAAATAAGCACTAAAAATACGTAATTTTAAGTTGGAACATGGATCCCCTCCGAAAAATCAACCAAGGATGTATCATTCATTTGAATAACTACAGCCAACCGCGCAAGAGCCAATTGACCAAACCGAGTAGTTATGAATATGGAACTACGCCAACAATGATTTTCAGGATAAAAAAATTTCAAAATCGGTTACAAATATATAAAGGTGCATTAACGCTTTCATGAAGTGAGAGGCAATCATGTAATTTACTAAGCCCATCCTATGATCTATAAATATCAGAGTCATTTCCACATAATAGATTATCAAACCAATTCCCAGAAAATTAGTTATATTTATGACTAATTATTGATTCTTTTTCTCCTATTTTCCCTTATTCCTCTCATTCGACCAACACTCTATTCTTCGGGTGTGACCGGAAAGATATTTAAGGATTTAGCATTAACCTTTCAAAAGTTGTAGCTATACATGATTTTTGAAATCATATTTTCTACCTAGTTTTCACTTATGTTTTTGCTAAACTTCAACAATGTTATTACCTGTTTGGGATTTTTTAAGTGAACCATGAAGTTATATTTTATAAAAAGAAAAAAATTATTTGATAAATTAGTAAATTAACTATTGCACCAAGAACTTGATGTTATTCTTAATTTCTTTTGGAATCTTTACATACATGCCACTCGATTCCTATGTATTTACATATTTAACATCTAAACTAGAATTTTTGCATATATGCCACCTTATCTATGCATGAAAAGTTGTATTTCACTGTTTAAGAGTTGAAATAGTGGTTTTTTTATGAACTATGATAGATTTGAGTGATATAAATATAAGAAAAAATTAGGAGCTAGATATATGAAGACAAACGAAATGGGTGGTATTTTTGTAAATTTTCCTTCACATTAATTTTTTCGGTAGTATGGAGCTCATTTACTTCTTCAAATTTATAGACTGCAGGCATGCGTGTTCTGCACTTTATGGAAAAGTTGGGATTATATTTTGGAATGTAGGGCATGCTCAAATCACGATTACAAGTTCGGGAAACTAAGCCAATGGGCCAATTCAGTTAAGATTTATTTATTTATAGAGATGAATCTTTAATTCCTGCATTTTTATTTTGTTTGGAAGACTAATGAATTATTAAAATACTTTTCTTCATCTTCGTAGAATTTGTAGTTCCCGACGGCAATATGAGATGTAAATTCTGCAGAAAATTTTGTCCATTTTCATTTTAGCTGGCCACTGCTGCATTTCTAAATCATAAATATTATTTTTATAATTAAAGTTCTCATTATCATAAAACGAGTGGAAAACTTCTAAGACTGAAAATAATCTACTGATTGTATATAGTAGCTATGAATATGTATTGGATTGTCAGCGAATTGGATAGTCACAAAAGAAGAAAACTTTAATAATGCTCAATAATATAATTTGACTATGAATATGTATTAATTGATTATGAATATTTGGAAAGGAATCCTTCGGATCAATGAGACACAGTCAAGCGGGCCAGGTTGATAAGTCCAGCGGACCAATAATATGACGCTTGTCGTTTCATAGACATTGATGCTCAAAAAGGTAGAAATAGGTCATATTGTCCAGATATCGTTGTCACGAGGGAAAGTATTTTTCCATGTTAAGGGGCGATAAAAGTTGCACCACATGCTTCTCCATCCGCATCCTATTGCTGCCGCCTCCTTTCTGATTTGATCAAAGTTTACAAATCAGATCTCATTAAGCAACATTTGGAAAAACTTATTGAGTGACACACTAGAATGTCTTCAGCGGATTGACGACAAAGAGCGACGTGGGCGATAATAGTAGTAACATTGGGTGCTGATAGCTGCCGGACCTCTAGTCGTTATGATTGTTTCCCTATTTACGTTTCTTCCTAGACGTTGATGAAATAGTATGTTCTTATTTATTACTTGATAATCATTAGAAAGATTTGCAAAAGATCTTTTATGTTTTAAAATTTTCATCTCTACAAATATCATTTATATTTTCCAAGTTCGACACAGTCTACACATGTGTTTGTTGTCCCCATTTTTGGTCAAACCTATTTCTTTGGCTTAAGCTTAATCAGACATCATTTGAGGTTGATCTTATTGTTTTTTCTCTCGAAGTTATTGTGAAGCTCAAAACCTTATTTTGAAAGTTGAATGAAGCTTATTATCACTAATAAAGACCATACAAATCAATTTGGTGTTCCATTGAAATATTGTATACAAAAAATTCTTCAACTCAAATTTTCTTGCACCACGATTATGATCGAAAACCTTAAATATTGTTCACAGGTCAATCGTCGAGTGAACCAAATTAGACTCTCTAAGTTACATGATCTTCATATTCATATATGAAGATCATGCAAACCAATTTGTGGTCATTGGATACCATTTCATGTAAAATTAGGCACTTATGATCTATGCATTCAAAATGAAATCACGTAAAATTTTTTTAATGAATTATTATTTTTTAAAAAAGACTTTGTCTTTACATCTGTATCATTGAAATTTTTTAATTTAGACCATCATTGCTCAATTTCGATCCTGCTTGGGTACATTTTGAGCAAATTATAATCAGGAGAGAAAATATTAATTTCGATAATAGAAAGATAGTTTGATCGTAGCTCATTTAGAACAGCCACAAATCAACCCNACATATTCTAGAATAAGCTTCTAGAAATTAAGCTTTATTTAAACAAATAAAAACAAGTTTATATTTCAACAGCCAATGGGCCAATTCAGTTAAGATTTATTTATTTATAGAGATGAATCTTTAATTCCTACATTTTATTTTGTTTGGAAAACTAATGAATTATGAAAATACTTTTCTTCATCTTCGTAGAATTTATAGTTCCCGACGACAATATGAGATGTAAATTCTGCAGAAAATTTTGTCCATTTTCATTTTAACTGGCACTGCTGCATTTCTAAATCATAAATATTATTTTTATAATTAAAGTTCTCATTATCATAAAACGAGTGGAAAACTTCTAAGACTGAAAATAATCTACTTATTGTATATAGTAGCTATATTTCGAAACTTCACTCGTTCAAATCTAGTTTCTCAATCGGTTTGCCAGCATGCCCACCAATTTCTCCTGTTGTGAACACCGGGAAAGAAGATTGGCGAATTTATATATTTTTGTAATGCAGCTAGCATCCCTAGACGTTTAAATGAGAAATTTGCATATAAATGTATTTATAAAAATATATTTAAATTGAAACATTAAAAAAATTGTTGTAAATAAGACCTTTCTTTGTTTTATTAGACATACAGCAATTTTATAGTAATTCTATAACAGTTATATAAAAACTTTTCAGCGAATTGGATTGTCACAAAACTAGAAAACTTTAATAATGCTCAATAATATAATTTGACTATGAATATGTATTAATTGATTATGAATATTTGAAAAGGAATTCTTCGGATCAATGAGACACAGTCAAGCGTGCCAGGTTGATAAGTCCAGCGGACCAATAATATGACGCTTGTCGTTTCATAGACATTGATGCTCAAAAAGGTAGAAATAGGTCATACTCTCCAGATATTGTTGTCACGAGGGAAAGTATTTTTCCATGTTAAGGGCCGAGAAAAGTTGCACTACATGCTTCTCCATCCGCATCCTATTGCTGCCGCCTCCTTGCTGATTTGATCAAAGTTTACAAATCAGACCTCATTGAGCAACAATTGAAAAAACTTATTGAGTGACACACTAGAATGTCTTGAGCGGATTGACGACAAAGAGCGACGTGGGCGATAATAGTAGTAACATGGGGTGCTGATAGCTGCCGGACCTCTAGTCGTTATGATTGTTTCCCAATTTACGTTTCTTCCTAGACGTTGATGAATAGTATGTTTTTATTTAATCATTAGAAAGATTTGCAAAAGATCTTCTATGTTTTAAAATTTTCATCTCGACAAATATCAATTATATTTTCCAAGTTCGACACATTCTTTACATGTGTTTGTTGTCCCCATTTTTGGTCAAACCTATTTCTTTGGCTTAAGCTTAATCGGACTTCATTTGAGGTTGATCTTATTGTTTTTTCTCTCGAAGTTATTGTGAAGCTCAAAACCTTATTTTGAAAGTTGCATGAAGCTTATTATCAGTAATAAAGACCATACAAATCAATTTAATGTTGCATTGAAATATTGTATACATAAAATTCTTCAACTTAAATTTTCTTGCACCACGATTATGATCGAAAACCTTAAATATTGTTCACAGGTCAATCGTCGAGTGAACCAAATTAGACTCTCTAAGTTACATGATCTTCATATTCATATATGAAGATCATGCAAACCAATTTTGTGGTCATTGGATACCATTTCATGTAAAATTAGGCACTTATGGTCTATGCATTCAAAATGAAATCACGTAAAATTTTTTTAATGAATCATTATTTAAAAAAATAGACTTTGTCTTTACATCCGTATCATCAAAATTTTTTAATTTAGACCATCATTGCTCAATTTCGGTCCTGCTTGGGTACATTTTGAGCAAATTATAATCAGGAGAGAAAGCATTAATTTCGATAATAGAAAGATAGTTTGATCGTAACTCATTTAGAACAGCCACAAATTACCCTTGAACTTCAACAAAAGTGGTTCTAATTCAAAATTACACCATTTTAACCAATAAAATCCAATAAAAATTATTTCTCAAAGATATTCAATTTCACTCCTACGATGGGGCTTAAATTTGAGCAATCAAATCGCTTTATCGAGCTTAAATTAGCCAAAACTAAGTGGACTATTAAATTTCTAGATGTTTTTTCTTTATCAAATGGGCTAAAGTCAGTATTTTTTTCATAACCCGGTAACCACATTCATATCAAATGACAATATCTTGGACTAGGGAAATCCATTTTCGAAAATGTTTGGACTATTGTAATCTTTGTTTTTTCCTCTTAAGAAAAATATTATTTCAAAATTTTCAAACCGTCCTTTGCTAATTTACAAGAAAGCCCCTTTTTTCGCTTAAATTTCCAAAATTCCATTAAAACTTACCCTTCATTCTTCCCCTCATCCAACCACTCTCCTNAATTTCACTCCTACGATGGGGCTTAAATTTGAGCAATCAAATCACTTTATCGAGCTTAAATTAGCCAAAACTAAGTGGTCTATTAAATTTCTAGATGTTTTTTCTTTATCAAATGGGAAAGGTCAGTTTTTTTTTTTCATAACCCGGTAACCACATTCATATCAAATGACAATATCTTGGACTAGGGAAATCCATTTTCGAAAATGTTTGGAATATTGTAATCTTTGTTTTTTCCTCTTAAGAAAAATATTATTTCAAATTTTTCTAACTGTCCTTCGCCAATTTACAAGAAAGCCCCTTTTTTCGGCCAAATTTCAAAAATTCCATTAAATCTTACCCTTCATTCTTCCCCTTATCCAACCACTCTCCCAAGGATACTTCATCAGTACAAGTGCTTTTCTCTCATTGGTCTAAGCCTCCTAGTTGTGGATTACCTCCACTTTTCCTATAAGATGTTTAAATCTCAGCCTTCAAATTTATAATCTAACCACTCCGTCACATTTTAGCCTATCAATTCCTACCCAACCACTTTTCCCTCCAAGGAAACCACCTCCACTACCTCCACATCAGCCGAAACTCCCTTCACAACCCCCATATAAGCCGAAACTCTCTCCCATCATCCTAATTATTTTGTCATTCAAATTCTCCTTTCCCCCTTCATTACTCTTCCATCATGAAAAAAAAAAACCGAGCCCCCAAGCCAAAACCGAGAGCAATGAGAAAAGTGGATCAAACCCTGAAAAACATCAAGGAATAAGGAAGAGAAGGCCAGAAGCACATCAAAGCAAGGAGGATATTAATATCAAGTGAGCAATTCAACATTGAAACATTAGAAATCCAAGGTGTAATTTTCTTTCACCATATAAATATTTTTTATTTTTTCAATCATTCAAGTTTCTTTAAAAATATTTTATATTTCGTATATGTAGTCTCTTTAAATCATAGGGCTTCTATTTTATTTATAATATTACATGTTTATATGCCCTTATTTAATGAAATTGACATAAACGCTTGCATGTTTCACCAAAACCAAAACCTATGCGCAAGTTTTATTTTGTAGTTTCAAAGTTTTCTTCATGTTTATATGTTGTATATTAAATACTATATGTTATGTGAAAAATCCATAGAACATAAGTTGTATATTTATTGTATGGTGTCTTTGATGTTTTTTTTCATCAAAAGTATGATGTTCCTTCTCCAAATTTGCCGAAAATTGAGAGCATAGTCTAAGATTTTCTCAAAACTGAGAAGCTCACATTAGTTTTCATCAAATTTCATTTCTAATTACTTTCCTAATCATCCTATAATACCCTAACCGAATCCTAATTACCAAAAAATCCATTTGGTCGAACCTTAATCATCCTCTCATCCTTATGGCCAAAAGTTTCTCAATTTAATTACCCTGTTAATCCTTCATAATTAGCCTAACAAAAAAGTTTAACTCTTTTAATAAACCTAATTACTTTATTTATTAACTTATTAAAACATTAATTAACTAATTAACATGCTAATCAATTTAATTAGCACACAAGGATCTTTCTCCCTAGAAATAGCTCAATTAACATGTTTCAATTTAACTAGAAATAGCTCAAGTTAATTAATGTTTTAGCCCAATTAACCTAGAAATAGCTCAATTAACATGTTTCAATTTAACTAACCTTTTAGCCCAATTAACCTAGAAATAGCTCAATCAACCCATAAGTGACCCAATTTACCCATTAATAACTTAATTAATTCATAAATGACTTAATTAACCAATACATAATATAATTGATCCATTAAAAAGATAATTAAACTATTAATTAAACTAACTCATAATTTAATTAATTTATTAATACTTAAAAATCATTAATAACCAAAACAATTAATAAAATAATTAATTACGTAATCAACCATTACATAACAATTTAGTTCATTAATATTCAGCAATTTAATTAATTAAATAATAATTTAATTCAACCAATAAACAATTAATAATTTAATTAAGCCCTTTATAACATTATTGAAAAATTAAATACCTTTAAATAACCATTAATATTTTTTAATTAATAACTTAATCAACCTTACTAATAAAACAACCCAAACTTATCCTACCCATAAATTTTATAACCTTTAATGGAAGAGAAGAACAGGTTTATGTGAATGCAAGTTAATTTGAATGATCATTCAAAGTTTATGTGTTTGTTTAAATTAATGTGTGTAAATAACTTTTTTTTAGTAGAACCAAACTTTATTAGAAAACTTAAAGTCTTTTACATCTAACTTGAGGAAGGCTCATACTATCCTCATGTAACAATAGCTTCAAACTAGTAGAAAGTAAAGAACTACAAATGACTTTTGAAGAATAAGAAGCTTCTCTAGCTAACCAATTAACATGTTGATTTCCTTATGATAAATCTGTGTAAATAACTTATTTGTGTAATTATACATTTTACGCACCTTTTGCATGCATGTAAAGATTTATGTATACATAATCTTGTATATATAGTTATAGTTATATGATAAATACATGTAAGTCACATAAAGTAAGCACTATGGATGTTTCATATGTTTGCTCCATGTGTTAGGCTAGCATAGGTCATATTTGTTTCCTTTCGTGTAAATGTGATGCACATGTACACGTAAATGTAAGAGAATGGTGAATATTTGTGCTTGATTTGATGAATTGCATGTTGAATGATTTGCATGACTTTAATGATGTTTGCATGTATGGATGTTTGCTTATTGAATGATTTCCTTTATTATGCAAGTTGAGTTTTATGAAGCATTATAAGACTTGGCTGGAATCAACCTTGAGTGGACATGAAATTGTTGGATGAGATGACTATAGGAAGAAGGAATAAAGTTCTTGGAAGTTAATTAGAAAAAAAAGAGCATGGTAATGGTTTTAAATTTAAAAGAAGATTTTTTAGCGATAAAAGTAAATTAAAAATGTTGAAAATGAAAAATTTTTGAAATAAAAGAAACTTCATTTAAAGAAACTCATTTCTATAACAATTAAAAGTTTTCTAAATTTGTACATCTTTTAAAATTTCAATAAACTCGTGATAAGGTTATCCATAATGTGCTCAAATCTTTTATGTTTTAAAATTTTGAAAAGCTCGTGGTGATATGACAATATAGTATCCTCCAAGTATTCAATTAAATTTTTTTAAAGAATCAAAGGTGTTCTTTCCTTTAATTTTCTAAATCTCTCCAAACTAAAGAAATGTTTTCAAAGAATTGAAAGAAGATTAATAAGAAAGCTACTTCTAAGGAAATGTCAAAGTTATTTTTAAAATCCAAAAGTTTAAAGATATTTCTTCTAAACCATAAAACTTTGAGATTTTCTTCAAAAAGACTTCTTAAGGACTTCTTCTTAGGTCTTTCCAAAATGAGAAATTCTTTAAAAAGTTATTTATAGTTTTGTACTCTTTCCAAAACTTTAATAAAACCAACTAAATGGATTACTTTTCAATAGATATTTTGAACCCCTTGAGTTTTAGGAATAAAATATATAAGCTTGAGAGGATCTCGTTCAATAGTTTAGCACATGTAAGACTTATTTATTCGCCGAAATAATTGACTAAAGGAATGAATATGTTTCTCTCTGGAAAAACACAATGTGTACCTACTTTTTCCTTGCCTTTTTTTTATTTTAAAAGGAGTCTCCAGCTTGTTGATCATCATATACATCCCTTTTCTAAATAAGTCTTTCTTTTGAATCGTACGAATAATCAGAAGAAGGGAGAAACCAAAAAAAAAAAAAACAGACATACAATAAAGATGATAAACAAGAAAAAGAAAACATGTGGAGAGTTTACGTATGATAAACCTCACAAGGATATGTCTATCATATTTGCTTAAACATGGTTAGGAGAAAGCACCTTGCACTCGTATCAACTAAAGAATACCTACGTAAATAACCCATAACTAGAGGTTTAGGTGTATGAACCTGTTATGGGGTGAAGAGAGTTCTTAAGTGGATGTATCTCACATGGTTAATTACATCTTGAGGATACCCAATAATACTCTAAAAAAAGGGGTTTCACTCATATTACTATAGACTCGGGGAAATAAGCCACCAAACAAAGGTTATTCTTTATGGGAATGCGTCGATGCTTCAAAGCTCTCACTATGCCATACGACCAAGAGTGAGTATCTCACATGCCAAATGGGTAGTGAATTGTTGAATTATGGAGCCCACAAAATAACCTTAATCATCTTGATCGGGATATCTCGATACATAATAGCACGTTCAGGCCATAAGAGTAGAGAAAAATATGCTGCATTCCAAACAATCAGAAGCTCATCAAAAAAACACCATCAAGCTAATATTGACAAAGTTAAAGGAGCTATAGAGCTCAAATGGGATCAACAATAGGAAAAGGTAGATTAATCCTATAAAATAGGGGTAGTTAGATCCGGGTATCATGGACCCGTCATTCCAAGGTATTAGGACCCTAAGTACACCGAGCCATGGAGGTAGTCAACCCAACTTGTCCAGAGATACCGGGTTAGTAATATGAGAATTGTAACATCCATGAGGACCTCACTAGTCCTAATGTCAAAAGAAGGAAACTTTATCTTATGACTATGATGTAGAGCTCCAAGAGGTGAGACAAATACCCACCAAAATGACAAGGATATTGACAATGTCTTTATATATGCTTAAAATTACAAGAATTTGATACTGCTTGTAGAAGATTTAATTCCCCGACAACGGTGCCAAAAACTTGACAGCGGTTATAGATCTGATAAAAAGGTGTATAAAATATTCAATAATTGCAAAGTCACACTTATCAGCACAAGTATACGTATCGCTCAAGTAATACAGTGCTCTAATGGAGTCATGAATATCAATCCCACAGGGAGTAATATTAGAGGCTACTAACTAAGATTTTAGAAAATTAATACTGAAATCACAACAATATAGTTCAAACTGCTTATCTGTCACTAATAGCAAATTGAAATAAATATGTAATTTTAATAACTCTTAAATAACTAATTCTACTAAAAAAGTTTCTAATGTGAAGTTCAATATATAGAAAAGCATCCTTCTCATTATCAAGAAATTAAAGTGAATGGATAAAGTTAATTAATTCAAATTGGATTGTGCCAAGTAGGAGCATACCTAGTCTTTACCCTTTGGTCTAGGCATAAAGAACATTGACTAATCTTATGCTTCGTTATTGAATCTGCAGCTAGACTGGGAGGATACCGGCTCTCACTTTGGAGCTCCCACATTCCCTCACCTGAGGGCTAACATCTACACTTCAGCTTCCAAATGATAGAACCAAATCGAGGATTTTAGTCTGTCACTCTAAAATCTCCAATTCTACACTCAATAATTTTATTTCCCTATTTAGTTACACCCAACTTCCAAGGACATTGACCTCCCTGAATCTTGGATGTAAACTTCATGTAAAAGTCAACATATTTTAATAAATCAATTGGCCAAATTGAAAGTAAATGAAGATCAAAGTGAAAAGATCATCACAACTTCTTTAACATTCTTAAGGCTCAACCAATTCAAATCATCATTTCACAAAATCTCAAGACAAGGAGAAAGACAGCTAAAATTACTGAAAACTCATTCGGAAGATACAACAAAACTCGGAATTTATATATAAAAGCGAAGTCATACAAATTACAATAAGTAAATACCACTTATCTTTAATTTCTCCCCAAGCAAACTCCTCAAAGTTCCTTTGAATCTCTTTCTTTCTTTATAATATACAGAACTCTTCTTCAAAGCGGCAAGGAGGAAGAAATTTCTCACTTTCCCTCCACTCTTGCAATCTCTTGAAGAATTCCTCACATTCTAATCCTAAATTAAACTCTCTACACTTTCTACAACTTCCTCCCCCCCCCCTCAATTTTTTGACCAAAAGTTTTNACTAACTCATAATTTAATTAATTTATTAATACTTAAAAATCTTTAATAATCGAAACAATTAATTAAATAATTAATTACGTAATCAACCATTACATAACAATTTAGTTCATTAAAATTCAGTAATTTAATTAATTAAATAATAATTGAATTCGACCAATAAATAATTAATAATTTAATTAAGCCCTTTATAACATTATTGAAAAAATTAAATACCTTTAAATAACCATTAAAATTTTTTAATTAATAACTTAATCAATCTACTAATAAAACAACTCAAACTTATCCTACCCTTAAATTTTATAACCTTTAATAGAAGAGAAGAACACATTTATGTGAATGCAAGTTAAGTTGAATGATCATTCAAAGTTTATGGGTTTGTTTAAATTAATGTGTGTAAATAACTTTTTTTTAGCAGAACCAAACTTTTATTAGAAAACTTTCTTTTACATCTAACATGAGGAAGGCTCATACTATCTCCATGTAACAATAGCTTCAAACTAGTAGAAAGTAAAGAACTACAACTGACTTTTGAAGAATAAGAAGCTTCTCTAGCTAACCAATTAACAGGTTGATTTCCTCATGATAGATCAATGTAAATAACTTA
The DNA here is from genome assembly GCA_002079205.1 of Phalaenopsis hybrid cultivar. Classification (NCBI taxonomy): domain Eukaryota; kingdom Viridiplantae; phylum Streptophyta; class Magnoliopsida; order Asparagales; family Orchidaceae; genus Phalaenopsis; species Phalaenopsis hybrid cultivar. Next base: position 318,409 of record JXCR01085321.1, on the reverse strand, counting down.
TTTGTGTAATTATACATTTTGCGCACCTTTTGCATGCATGTAAAGATTTATGTATACCTAATTTTGTATATATAGTTATAGTTATATGATAAATACATGTAAGCCACATAAAGTAAGCACTATGGATGTTTCATATGTTTGCTCCATGTGTTAGGCTAGCATAAGCCATATTTGTTTCCTTTCGTGTAAACGTGATGCACATGTACACGTAAATGTAAGAGAATGGTGAAAATTTGTGCTTGATTAGATGAATTGCATGTTGCATGATTTGCATGACTTTAATGATGTTTGCATGTTTGGATGTTTGCTTAATGAATAATTTCCTTTAGTATGCAAGTTGAGTTTTATTAAGCATTATAAGACTTGGCACAGATCAACCTTGAGTGGACATGAAATTGTTGGATGAGATGACTATAGGAAGAAGGAATAAAGTTCCTAGAAGTTAATTAGAAAAAAGAGAGCATGGTAATGGTTTTAACTTTAAAAGAAGATTTTTTAGCGTTAAAAGTAGATTAAAAATGCTGAAAATGAAAAATTTTTGAAATAAAAGAAACTTCATTTAAGGAAACTCATTTCTATAACAATTAAAAGTGTTCTAAATTTGTACATCTTTTAAAATTTCAATAAACTCCTGACAAGGTTATCTATAATGTGCTCAAATCTTTTATGTTTTAAAATTTTGAAAAGCTCATGGTGATATGACAATATAGTATCCTCCAAGTACTCAATTAAATTAGTTTAAAGAATCAAAGGTGTTCTTTCCTTTAATTTTCTAAATCTCTCCAAACTAAAGAAATGTTTTCAAAGAATTGAAAGAAGATTAATAAAAAAGCTACTTTTAAGGAAATGTCAAAGTTATTTTTAAAATCCGTAAGTTTAAACATATTTCTTCTAAACCATAAGACTTTGAGATTTTCTTCAAAAAGACTTCTTAAGGATTTCTTCTTAGGTCTTTCCAAAATGAGAAATTCTTTAAGAAGTTATGAATAATTTTGTACTCTTTCCAAAACTTTAAAAAAACCAACTAAATGAATTACTTTTCAATAGATATTTTGAACCACTTGAGTATTAAGAATAAAATATATAAGCTTGAGAGGATCTCTTTAAATAGTTTAGCACATGTAATACTTATTTATTCACCGAAATAATTGACTAAAGGAATGAATATGTTTCTCTCTAGAAAAACACAATGTGTACCTACTTTTCCCTTATCTCTTTTTTGTTTTAAAAAGAGTCTCCAGCTTGTTGATCATCATATACATCTCTTTTCTGAATAAGTCTCTCTTTTGAATCATATGAATAATAAGAAGAAGGGAGGAACCAAAAAAAAATAGACATACAATTAAGATGACAAACAAGAGAAAGAAAACATGTGGAGAGTTTACGTATGATAAACCTAGCAAGGATATATCTAACATATTTTCTTAAACATGGTTAGGAGAAAGCACCTTGGACTAGTATCAACTAAAGATCTCCTACATAAACTACCCATAACTAGAGGTTTAGGTGTATGTAACTGTTATGGGGTGAAGAGAGCTCTCAAGTGGATGTATCTCACATGGTTAATTACATCTTGAGGATACCCAATAATACTCTCAAAAGAAGGGGTTTCACTCATATTACTATAGACCTAGGGAAATAAGCCACCAAATAAAGGTTATTCTTTATGGTAATGCCCCGATGCTTCAAAGCTCTTGCTATGCCATCCGACCAAGAGTGAGTATCTCATATGCCAAATGGGTAGTGAATTGTTGAATTATGGAGCCCACAGAATAACCATAATCATCTTCATCGGGATATTTCCATACATAATAGCACGTTCAGGACATAAGAGCAGAGAAAAATATGTTGTATTCCAAACAAGCGGAAGCTCATCAGAATAACACCACCAAGCTAATATTGACAAAGTTAAAGGAGCTATATGGCTCAAATGGGATCAATAATAAGAAAAGGTAGATTAATCCTATAAAATAGGGGTAGTTAGAACTGGGTATCATGGACCCGTCATTCCAAGGTATTAAGACCCTAAGTCTACCAAGCCATGGAGGTAGTCGACCCAACTTGTCCATAGATACCCAGTTAGTGATATGAGAATTGTAACATCCATGAGGACCTCGCTAGTCCTAGGGTCAAAAGAAGGAAACTTTATATTATGACTATGATGTAGAGCTCTAAGAGGTGAGACAAATACCCACCAAAATTGCAAGGATACCGCAAGAAAGGAAGAGAGAGGGAATATTAGCTACAAAGCTAGAAATGCTACAACAAAAGGACTTACACTCCATCTAAGTCAAGAAGCCTTCTAATGAGTAAGGCACACTAGACAACCTATTACACAAAAAAAGTTGTTATGCCGGTCGAGTTAGAGAAGCACGAGGGCTTTTCCTTGGAGCTGGCAAATATGATCCAATTGTCTATCACAATCGTAAGAGTGGAGGCCCTAATCATTATGAATTGGTTTAAGCCCATGCAATGCAACCTGTTTTAAAACTACCTAAAGGCCATGCATGAAAGTAAAAGTACAAATTTTAAATTAATGATTATTTAAATGCTTAATTTTACCTATCTTGAATGTTTTATTTAGGATTTTATAGAAATTTTAGGATTTTAAGTCATAAAAACCTTATATTTTGTTTGTGATTTTTAGAGAAACCACAAAACTAAAAAATGATGTAATTCAATTATTCAAGCATGTAATAAGGCATGAAATAAGCCAAATAAAAAAATATAAAAGGCTAATGCCACTAGGTTGGCAACATATCCCTGAAAAGAAAAGGCTGCTGGACTCTAGAAATATATGTCCAGTTTTTAATTCTATACATCATCATCAAATGTAGAATTAAGATATGAGACTTGACCATCTTCCCGTAGTCCTCACCACGTGGTTCCTACGCCAACATGCTGCAAAACTCATGTCTGTATCATATTTCTTCATCAGACTCTACTAGGAGCTTAAAGGATAAATAAGAAAAATGTAAAAAGAATCAAACTACAATAAAAAAATGTTAGCTTGGAAAGCCATGCAATGTATAATGACTCGTGCCTAGTGGGGGAGCTAAGAAGCATTTGCAAGTAGAGGGTCAATAAAAATCATGGCATGCACCTCCAATTTATGGTACCTATATGTGTGCACATAAATGTATAAATCACTAAAAAGAAGGCCTTAACACACTACCATACATATAAAGAATGCAGTCGCATCAAAAGATCAAAACAAGAACAATGCCTTACTAAAGAAACCAAAAAAGCAAAGAGCAATAGCCAGATATGAAAAAACTTTCAATTATCCTAGATCCTAGCCTAACACACCATCTAAATGAAAAGCGTCTTAACCAACATCATAGTGCATAGGGAAAAGTCTCTAGTTGTTGTATGATTTTGATGGGGTCACCACACCAACCCATTCTTATCGATCCAAGAGATCGAAATCACGTCACAGAAAAGGGGTGATATTTTAAAATAACTAGCCTTACAAATTGACTAACTTATACTATTTAAAATTATGACAGATGATAAATAAATGGAAAAAAAATCCATTTTTATGCTTTTAAAACAAAAAAAAACCATAAAATGTGGGTCTGTGACGCATATGATGCACTTTAGAGCCCTTGGATCCATAGCACAATAATATTATTTGTTGCTTATGATATTAAAACTTACATTGCTCACTGAGGAATGAAGTGCAATTACGCATGCGTAGGGACATGGAGTGCCATGCAACTAAGAGGCACAAGGTACAAATGAGTTTGAATTGAGTAAATGTTTTCCTATAGAAATGATTCACACCTTACTAAAGAGGCACTCATTGAGCATACATGAAAATATGCAAGGTATGCAACAACAATGAAGGTTAGGTAAGTCATGGTGGCAGTCACCTTAAGGAATGGGCATGCCATGAAGGCAACGACTTGAAGGTTGGGCTTCTTCCTTTGCAACTTACATTGCATGCCTTATTGCATTTTACATTGAGGAATGGGCATGCCAAATGCATGAAAATGTGTGTTTCCATTCCTCATCTTACATTGAGTGTGCTTATCACTTGCATGAGTGGTTTTTGTCACCTCTCGAGCAAGGTGTAACTCCTTGAGGTTGAATGTAATTGATTCACCCATCTTTCGTATGTCATATAAGTGTGGAATTCTTGTTTTTTTTTTTCTTGCATGATGTTTAGTCTATCTTTTGTTGTATGCTGTGACATCCATACACCAATTAGGTGATCACAACATGTTGGGCCATTGCATGTTGCATGTCCATAACCCATGTCTTAATAGCAAATCATACTCATTAGATTAGGGACCCGTTGTCGATCACAATTCTTTAACGAACACTTTTAATAAGTTTATATTGGTGAGCAATGCAAGTCAATGCATCTGTGACTAGCATGTGTAGAATTTTGTTAAGGTTAAAAGGGATCTACTTATGTCACCTCGCATGTTATAGACTCACATTTAATAATTTATTATTATTTTTATAATTATGCAATAAGTAAAGCTTGTCCATATGTGTGAATAACCCCGAAAAGCTTCATTAGGGTGATATAAATTAGGTTTCTAGGATCTTTAGGATGGGACCAGTGTCAGTGACCCCATCAAAGTTATACACTTGGACTTTCCCCTTTTTTCAGACACACATAAATGGATGTGACTAGGACTCCTTGCTATAGATGCTTTCTAGACTAGGACTAAAGTATAGTAAAGGTTTTACTTATCTAACTATTATTCCTTATTTTTTGCCCTAGTCAAGCATTTATATGTTGTAATTGTATGTTTATTGGGTGTGAGAAACTGCACTAGTATACTTAGGGACAATCTTCTTATAAGAAGCCATTACCTAAGATAAAAAATGGGGCATTAATAATTTAAGCTAACACTTTTTTTAGGTGTCTCTATGCTCTACTACCTCCATTCATGGATCATTATATGTTGCATGTAAATAACCCATGTTAACCCCTCTATTTTGTAGATCAAGCCTTTTATTTAGATATTATCATGTAATTGTTGTTTAGAGTCCATAGGATTTTTTATCAGGAATAAGGCACAGTTGCGGGTTCCGAGGCATTTAACACATTGAATAAGGCATGTATATGTAGAGCCTCACCGCCTTTTTCTTTTCTAGAATATTATGTCAGCTCTGCGACACCAACCTAAGCATATTAATTTATTCATATGGCTTATATATTTTCATGTTGTGTGTTGAATTGTTTTCACTTTCTTATTTGTTGGTTTATCTTGGAATCTTTGAAAAATGCAAGTAGGCTGTTTAAGGACCTAAAATGTATCTTTTCAAAATTTAATAATAAAATATTAAGATAAGAAAATCAAAATTTTGGAATAAAATATCAAAACTAAATTGGCATTTTATTTATGCTTTACTTGTATGCATAACATTTAACTAGATTTAAAATGGACAACATAACATGGAAAACACCGAAATCATATTTAATAGGTCCTCCCTGCATAAGTTTACTTCTAGATAATTACATCATATATGCATCTCCCAAGGAGAAGCCCTTGCACTTTTACATATCAACTGGTCAAGCATACTATTTATATCTAGATGGTCATCCAACATGTTATAGTTTGTTAAAAATTTCCTCAACCTATATGTGGTATAAGTCATTCGTGTGGTGGTTGGCTTTATAGTTGGACCTCACATTTTTTTCTAATTAAGTGGCATCTTTGCCATTTATTTGGTGGGTATAAACCACATATTCAATAACACATTTATACAATAATAGAGTGTAGAGCTTCATTTTGTTAACTTTAGGTCTACAAGGATTTTTGGTCAAGTTTGGTCATTCACCTTCTCGACTAGGTACACTTAGAGTAACTATAGCTTTTGATGATGGATCCATATTGTCCTGACCCAGCAATTTCTATCCATTTAGGGATTCTACATATTTTTTATTATAGACCACTTTTATGCCTAATCATTTGTTTGATATATCAATGATTTCATCTCATTGGCTTCAACAGCCTACAATCCACATCCCGTTTAGGATTCATTGATGCAGCCTCTACCCTTATAGCCCTGTTAGGCTTGGAAGCATGATGTGGATCCTACTTGACAACCTAGTTGCTTCCTATACCCCATTTATCGATAGGTTATTACTTGTAGCTGACTCAGTGATTTACTTTCTACTCTATTGCCCGATATAGGATCTTGAAAGCTTAGAGGTGTTGATAATTTAGGTAACCATTTCTTTTTGAAAATGTAAGCAAGACATCTATTATGGAATGTATTCTTTGGTATCTCCCATGATTTAATTAACTAAATGGATATTTTTCTTTGAAGTAACTGTTGACCCCATAAAAATATGTTTTTTTGGTTATCTGGTTCTGGGTTGCTTATGTAAGGATTATTTTTATGGATACCATATTTTGAGGTATTTTAATCTGATTATCTTTCTATGTATACTCTCAACCTATCATAGGAAGATTACCTTGTATAAGCTCTCTATGTTTATTTATAATTTTTTTGTTTATTTTTGTCATAGATTCTCATATTTTTTATTCTTTCTTCTCTTGATTATCTTTGATGACCTAGAAGAGAGATTTACTTGGAAAGAAGAATTCGTACGATGATATATATAAGTAGGCAAGCTGACAACCATGGGTTAAATTAAAAAGAACCAAAAACATGTTTCTTGTTATCTTCTAATGTTTTATTCAAAATATGAATATGAGTCTTGTTGAAAGCTTCAACTAGAACATTTGCCTTCATATGATCTATGTCATGCCTTATGAAAAAGTTGTTGAATTTCATGTTTTGAAAAGTAGGGCCAATATCAAAAATAATTCTTCAAGGTACACAAACTGGTAAGGAAATTAATTCTTGAAAGTATGCAAAATTTTATATGTTGTCACTTCTCTAAGAGGTATAGTTTCTGTCCATTTCAAGAATAGTTCACAGCAACGAAAATAAATTGGTTCCCTTTCAATGATGGAAAATCTAGAACCATAATATCTTTTCTCCTTCACTCAAATTGCCACAATGCACTTGTTAGAGGCAGCACATTTAAACGTTGAAGTAGAACCACTTTATATATCTAATACGGGTGATAGTTCTTAACAATTATCATACAATCAATATCCTAACATCTTGATTTTTATCTTCATTTTTTGACTTGACTAGTGAGCACCACAAAGTATCAAATGCACTTATTTAACAATTTCTTGATCTTTTGATATGTTTAGAAACCTTAACCACATCTAGTTGAAAGATCATTCATACAGAATATTACCTACTAAAGTGTATGAAAATACATTTTTCTCTATCTGATGTGTTAATGACTTATCATCCAATAGCTTTCCTATATTTAAACATTCTATAAATAGATGATGACAATGTTCTATAGCCTTAGTAACTACTACTACTATTTTTTTTATTTCCCAAATTATGCAAACTGTCTATATCAATCAGTAAGGAACTTAACGTCCCTGTATCAGTATACCATTAGAATTCTTTTGTGAACATGTGAATTCTTTGGAGTGCTTGGCTAAAGCATCATCAAGAGAATTTTCTTCTCTTCCAATTCTGTATATCATTAAGTTAATAATTAACTCCAATATATTCATTATATAGTGTAAATACTATTCAAAACTAGGCTTTAGAATTTTATATCTTCTAGCGAATTTATAAATGATCAATTGGGAGCCATTGTAAATGTTAATATTTATTACCTCCATTAATATAATTAAATCTAGTCCAGGTATCAAAGCTTCATATTCTGCTTCGTTGTTCGTATACGATTCTTTTAAGTGGTAATAATATCTCAATGTTTTTTGTTCTAGTCTAATTAAAATCAGTTCAATCCCTTCCTTATTGAGCACTATCAATTGTGATTCTTTTTTTGTTTATGTTAATGAAGCTCCATCAAAATACATCTCCCATCATTGAGTTTTGAAGCCATCTCGGTGCATTATCTGCTCATCTTACAAGTCATTCTTGAGAGGAAACTCTACTATAGTGGGCTATAAGAAATATTAACTAATCCAGAGTTTGGTCCCTAATTCCATGGTTCGGCTGGGAGGATACCGGCTGCATCTCCAGAGCTCCCACTACTCCCTCTCTCGAGGGCTAATAATCTCACATCAGTTTCCAATCAACTGGAATAAATTGGAGATTTTAATCTATCACCTTAAATCTCCAATTCTGAAACCAATAAAGTATATTTTCCTATTTATTTGCACCCAATCCCATGGTTGCATTACTCTCCCATGAAATCAAATGTGATTCTCCCTATATTGTAGAAATCATATCACTTTTCAAAAAATATGTCTCTCAACAAATTTTAACATTTCAATTGGCCAAATCGATAGGTAAATGAAGATCAGAGTTCAAATCATCAAAGATTATTAATATTTAAAGCCGCAGAAAAAAAATCAATTCTTCACAAAACCATATCTCAAAATAGGTAGAAGGATAAAGAAAACTACTCAGAATTTGTGAGAATGATACGATAAAACACGGATTTCATATATAAAACCAATTTTACAAAATAAAAAAAATAAAAATACAACTTATCTCACAATCCTTCCCATGCAAATCCCTAGAAGTTCTTTCCAAGCCTCTCTCTCTTAACACTCCCACTCAATTCTCTCTTAGAAGTGCAATGAAGAAGAAATCTCTCACCTTCTCTCTCCTCTTACAACCCTAGAAAAAAAATCTCTTCTTTCTTCTTGCCTTTCACGCTAACTCTCTCTCTCTCTCTCTCTCTCTCTCNCTCTCTCTCTCTCTCTCTCTCTCTCTCTCTCTCTCTCTCTCTCTCTCTCTCTCTCTCTCTCTCTCTCTCTTTCTCGTCCCCCCTTTACAATGAGAAGTTTCTCTCTTTTATTTTGGGCTACCTCCTTTGAAAAAGAATTCAAAATTCCCTCCAAAAGTCAACTCTTTTGAATTCAAAATGTGTCATTTGATCCAAGAGATATATCCCTTTCATAAAAGAACCTTCCAAACTATTTAGATGCATTAAATTACTCCAATAGGTGTGTAGAACAAGTGCCCCTTTGAAAATTCATGCAAAATTCATGTCGAACAGCCTTAATTTGCAAAAAGTCATCTCTGCTGCATCATGTGCCAGTTCTCTGTCAAACGGCGCATTATGCACCGATCTGACACATCATGCGCCAAAATCCTAAAATTCACTGTTTTGGCTCCAAATTTTGTTTTTTTTTATCATTTTTCCTCCAAATGCCTAGAAATGATATACCTGCAACAAAAACATTAAAATTTCCTTCTTTAAAGTTTAATATAAAAAAAAATAAGAATAAAATACGTACTTAAAACAGTAAATTATTTTGATGTATCAAAATCCCCCAAACTTAAATGTTACTTGTCCTCAAGTGACACTTTATTACGTAAAAACATATGACTTATGATAAATATTAACTTATAACTTATATACTTGAGTTTAATAAATAGAATAACAAAATTTAAGAAAAATGTTTAATAACTTTGATTTAAACTTTACGATTAGAAATACTTAGTAATCAAATTTAGGATTTCTGAATCTTTATTCATTTTAAGAAGAATTGCAATTTGTCTTATTTCATACATTTAGAACATTCATACGAAAAAGAACTTCATGAAAACTTTACTGGAAATGCACCTAATACTCCATTATAAGTTTAAAAAAATGTAATAAAGCTCCTTTCTTAAATTGATTCAAGTGGAGCTAATTTTTTATTAGGCATTTCCTCAAGCTTCTCCTCACTTACTTTTCTTTTCTCTATCTTTTTCTTTCTTTTTTTTCTTTTAGGATCTTTTCATTTCTTTCTTTTATTTTTCTTTTTATTTTTCGTTTCCAAGTGAGGATTACTATATTTGGATAGCCATTAATAATTTTGAACTTCACTATTCTCTTCTTAAAGTCAAAACTCCATACTTTTCTTCACTTTATAATTTTATATTAGTTCATGATTTTTCATAAAGTCCATTCTTTTCTTATTACATGAAACTCTAAAATTCTTAACACTTCAAAAATATAATTTTCTTTACTTTAAATGGAAAAACATTGTCATATCCTACCATACCAAATTTCTTTAACTTTAGAATTGACATTCATTATTAAAAACTTTTTACCTAAATTTACCACAAGGTTTATAAACATTAGTATAGACATTTAAAGTTAAATCATAATATCCCCGACCATGTTAAATTATTTTTAAAATTATAGTTAATTGAAGACAAATAAAATTTAGTTTACTTCTTTTCAAAATAAAATTTTCTTTCCTCCAAAATTAAGTTTTTAAGTGATTTTAAAAATATTTTTAGTATAAAATTTAGTAAGTGAAAAAAACAGTAAATGCATTAAAATAAAATTTGTCCTGTAGAGGATTTGTTACTATGAAATTGGGCTCTGGTATACTACAGGTACTAATTGTAAAGCTACATACAGGCTTTAAAGCATTAAATAAAACATAATATGTTCTAAAGAATTTACCGAGAATTAAAAACAGAAACACAAAAAATGAAAAACTAAACTAAAAATACTAAGAATATAGAAAAAGTGAAAGTCTACAGTTACTATTATAGATTTAGTTCACAACACAATATAAAAGTTTTTACTACAACATGTTTCAAAAAAAAGTTCATCACAATACAATCACAAATAACAAACAAACATCAAAACACACTAAACTAAAAAAATAAAATATTAATCCTCATATCCTTCCTCAACATCATCAATATCTTCTACTTCTTTTCATTCTTTTTCATCATCATGAACAGAAGCATAGAGAGTGAAACTGGGGCAAGCAGGAAAGTCCACATTAGGTTAACCCCTAAGATATCTTACCATTGCATTTTTAAAATCAATATCATGTTGAACTCTCCTCTACTGATATTCATCATTATAAAAATTTCTTGCTCCTATCTCTCCCAACTAATTTTGATTATTACTTGTGTTCATTTTTTGAATCATCAGTTGGTCCATAATACCTTCAAGTGATACATATCAAGTAGTCGCCTCTGCAGCAGATGTAGAGGGCATATCCCTTCTTCTAGCTTTAGATTCAGCAAATGATTCCACTCTTTAAATCATATGCCTCCCAATTGGATTTTGTGGCTGTAATATTTCTTCATTTCTATGCGACTCTACTCCTGATTGTTCACTTAGAGTGAAAATCTGGGCAGGGTATCCCAAACCACCAATTGTAGAACTACCTGCTATACTTCCAGCATGCTGAACTATAAGTGCACCAACATCTATTGCTTTTATGTTCTGAATAAAATAGTTTAGTACAACTCAGTCTTTTGTAACATCAACCAAATGATTTGTTAGCAACAGTTTGGCAGAAATGAAGTGGTGCCATACTTTTGACTGAATAGTCAACATGGAAGCAGGGAAGTTAACTATCTTGTTATTTTTAATCTTCTGTGCTCCTCTTCCATCAGTTAAAAATGCAATCACTTCATCCAGTGATGAATCGAACATCATGAAAGTAGTGTATTCATTAAAAATTAATTTTCTCAGGCCATAAAAAGTATTGATCTTTTTAGCAGTAATTTCAACCTGATTACCTCTCACGAAGATGTGATCTTCAGCAGTGAACCTCAGGTTTGCAAAAAACTCCCGAACCATCGTGACAATTGCTACGACAGTGAAGTAGCAAAATCATTACCAATTTCTAGCGATAATCAGTCTCTCGATTTCACCACCCAGGTTTGAAAATGCCCGTTCTTGGATCATTCTTTATGTCCCCTTTTGAGTATTGTAATTTTCTTGGGCTTTGAAACTAACAAACCTTCATGCATCAAAATCTTCGAACAGCCTTCCTTTCTTAACTCGGGGAGCCATTTGAAAATTCTATGAAAAATTTAAATAATTCTAAATTCAAAAATCTAATTACTCAAGAAAAATTATTTGGTAAGAAACTTCTCACCACGAATTTTCTTCAAACTTTTTCATCAAAAATCTAAAATTTTGGATCTCCCAAGTCCTTAGTGAAAAAAAAAATTTCTATGTTAAAGTGAAGCTCTTACCAAGCGAAGAAGTAATCTATGGTTTTTAGCCTCTAAATCCTTCTCTTTCACCCACAATGTGATGCCCTAGACCGAGGTCTTGAGGTAAGAGATGACTTAAGCAGAAAAAATGGAGTTTGTCCATGAGATTATGCAGTTTTACAGGAAATCTAGTGTGTTTAGACCTTTGGAGCATCATTCACAAATTTGTTGCATCATGTGCTAGAGCTTAAATTCACCAGATTTTGGTTTCTGTGGAAATCTTCTTAGTGTCGCTTTACGTTAACATCTATTTGACTCAAATAAATCTTTTTAAGCATAATTAAACATCACCCTAGCACAAAAATTTCAAGAACAACACAAAACTCATATTTATCTATAAAATCCACACTATTAGAAACTAATATTTTTCAAGACAACAAGCATCAAATTCAGTGTTCTAAAGCAAACCAACATCCTAATACTAAAATCTAAACATTAAAATTCAAAACATGAAGATAGATACTGTGCAACAATAGAAAGGAAATGCAATCCAACACAGAAAAATATCAAAAATAAATAGTACTAAACAGAAGTTTTGTGCATAAATTAAGTTGAAACAGATTCTTTACCATCGTCCTCCTGGATATCTCCAATAGATTGGTAGTGTACATACAAGTTGTAGAAGGGTCAATATGAAAATTCATCAGTTGATATTTCCTCCTCAATCCAAGAATGTTTCTTGAACATACGTACCCAACCATCTTTACTACACCCAATATGTTCAAAATGTTCCTTTAGTCTCCAATCCAGATGATCCAACATTTCAGTAATATTCCGAATCACATGCATGGCATTCTGCACCGCTTTTTCAATCTTCTTGATCTTCTTCAAAAGTGCACTCAAGTTGTAGTAGGGCTGAACAGGTGTTGAATTCTAAGATCCTTGATCCATTAACACATTCATATCATTTTCATCTCCCATTCTAATATAGTTGCAATAGACTTTTGGATCCATCGGCTTCTAAGGAAGAAGCACTTTTTCTGAAAAGTTAAAAGATCCTGGTAGTTTTACTAAACCTTGTGCAATTGGTGAAAAGTTTTATGGTAAAGCCTTATGTGATTAAGGAGCGAGTATCAATCTTATGCCTCTATCAAATTTTAAAAGTTTAGATTTAGGAGAGATTTCCCCTAATGCTGTATCTCTTTAGTTAGCTGATCGATCAATCACTTATCCTAAAGGAGTTATAGAAGATGTATTAGTAAGAGTTGATAAATTTATTTTTCTTGTAGACTTTACAGTATTATATATAAAGGAATATAAAGAGATTCCTATTATTTTTGGGAGATCATTTCTTGTAATAGGGAGAGCTGTGAAAGATGTGAAAAAGGGAGAATTAATTATGAGAGTTAATGATCAAGAAGTAAACTTTAATATTGTAAAGGCTTTAAAATATCCTGCAATAAAAAAAGGCAATGAATTTAATAGGATGAAAATTACTGATTATCTAAGTAATGAACAATTTAAGAAAAAGTTTGAAGAAAAATTTAGGCAAGAAGAATTTAGTGAGAATGGGGATGAAAAAAAAGAAAAAAATTTAGATTATATTCAGGATAAATTTGAAACTTTAGATTTGTTGGAAAATAATAAGAAAAATCTTATTCCTTCAAGTATTAAACCACCTAAACTAGAACTAAAAGTATTACCTGCTCATTTAAAATATGTGTTTTTAGGAGATTCATCTATATTGCCTGTTATTATATCTTCTAATTTAACTGAAATTTAAGAACAACAATTAATATAAAAGTTAAAAAGATATAAAAAGTCTTTTGGATGGACTTTAACATATATGAAAGGAATTAGTAACTCAATTTTTATGCACAAAATTCTATTAGATGAATAATATGAACCTAAAGCTGATCCTTAGAGGAGATTAAACCCAATAATGAAAGAAGTTCTTAAAAAAAATTTTAAAATGGTTAAATGCTAGAAATATATATCATATTTTAGACAATGCTTGGGTAAGTCCAATTCACTGTGTTCCAAAGAAATGAGGAGTGACTCTTGAAGTAAATGAGAAAAATAAATTAATTCCAATAAGACAAGTTACTAGTTGGCAAATTTGTATAGACTATAAAAAATTAAACATGGTCACCAGGAAATATCACTCTTCTTTACCATTACTAGATCAAATGTTGGATAGATTGGCTGGAAACAAATATTACTCCTTTTAGATGAATGTACCAGTTATCATCAAATTCTAATTGCTCTAGAGGATCAAGATAAAATAACATTTACAAGCCCTGATGAAACATTTCCTTTTCGTAGAATGTCTTTTGGACTATACAATGCACCTGCAACATTTCAAAGATGTATGATGTCAATATTTAGCAATTTGATTAAACTTGGAATGGAAGTATTTATGGATAATTTCTTTGTGTTCAGGACATCATTTGAATTATGTTTAAATAATTTAAAAAATTTTCTAAAATTATGTGAAAAAACAACCTAGTACTAAATTGGGAAAAATGTCAATTTATGGTTGCCGGAGGACTTGTACTTGAACATAAAATTTATGAAAATGACATGAAAGTAGATCCTACAAAAGTTCAAGTTATTAAAAAATTATCACCACCGACTACGGTAAGAGGGCTAAGAAGTTTTCTGGGACATGCTGGTTTCTACAGGTGCTACATAAAAAAATATTCAAATATAACTAAGCCATTATGCCAACTTTTAGAAAAAGATACACACTTTGATTTAATGAGGACTGCATAAAAGAATTTGAGCTATTGAAAGAAAAATTAATCACTGCACCTATAATAGTCCCACCAGATTGGGAAAAACCATTTGAAATAATGAGCGATGCTAGTGATTATGCTATAAGAGTTGTTTTATGACAAAGGCAAAACAAAGTTTTTAAAGTAATTTATTATGCTAGTAAAACTCTAAATGATGCTCAAATTAACAACACAACTACTGAAAGAGAGTTATTAGCTGTTGTTTATGCCTTTGATAAATTTAAACCTTAATTAATGGGAACTAAATGTATAGTGCATTCAATCATTATAATATTAAATACTTGATGCAAAAGAAGGATGCTAAACCATGATTAATTAGATGGATACTTCTATTGCAAGAGTTCAATTTTATTATAGTTGATAGAAAGGGAAATGATAATCAAATAGCTGATCATTTGTCTAGACTAGAAAAGAAATATTAAATAATTTTGCAAATGAAATTTTAGAAAATTTTTCTGATGAAAAATTATATAGTATTGATGAAATAGATACACCGTGGTATGCCGATATAGTAAATTATAGTGTAAGTAAGATTCTACCACTAGATATTAAGAATAAACAATTAAAGAAATTTATATATGATTTGAAATTCTATTTTTGGGATGACCCATATTTATTTAAACAATGTAAAGATCTAATTATTAGAAAGTGTATGCCTTATAAAGAAACTCAACAAATAATTAAAAGATGTAATGATTCTGAATTTGGAGGACAATTTAGAACAAATATAACTACATATAAAATTTTGCAAGCTGGATTTTATTGGTCTGTTCCTTTTATAGATGTTAATGAATATATTAAAACATATGATCAATGCAACGTGTAGGAAATATTTCTAGAAGAAATGAAATGCCTCTAAATTACACATTGAAAGTTGAAATTTTTTATGTTAGGGATTAGATTTTATGGGACCATTTATGCCTTCATTTGAAAATTTATATATATTACTTGTTGTTGATTAAATGTCCAAATGGATTGAAGCTATTGCCATTTATGCCTTCATTTAGAAACTTATATATATTACTTGTTGTTGATTATATGTCCAAATGGGTTGAAGCTATTGTTGTACCTAAATGTGGTGCTCGGAGTGTTTCTAAATTTTTAAATAAAAATATTTTTACAAGATATGAAATGTCAAGATTAAGTATGACTGATGGAGGATCCCATTTTAGATTAAGAGAATAAAAAAATTAAGTAAAATATATGATATTATACATAGATTCTCTATTGTTTATCATCCTCAAACTAGCGGTATATCAAAAATATTAAATTGTTAAATAAAATGAATTTTAGAAAAAGCTGTAAATCCCTATAAATTGGATTGGTCTACTAGATTAGATATTGCATTATGGGCTCACAGAACTGCTTATATGACTCATATAGGAATGTCTCCATACAGACTTATCTTTGGAAAGTCATGCCACTTAACAGTGGAATCAGAGCATAATGCATTTTGGGCTATTAAGGATTTTAATTATAATCTAAAAGCTGCCGGTGAGAAAATAATATTGCAACTCAATGAACTTGAGGAGATTAGAAATGAAGCATCTGATAATGCAAGAATCTATAAAGTGAAAATGAAAATATGACATGATCAGAAGATTATTAAGAAGATGTTTGAACCTGGATAAGAACTTTTATTATATAATACAAGATTGAGATTATTTTTAGAAAAATTGAAATCCATATGGTTATGACCATTAAAAGTAATTAAAGTCTATCATTATGGAACTATTATTATTAAGGATCCTAAAACTGGAAAGTTATTTAAAGTTAATGGGCATAAATTGAAACATTATTATGAAGGACACATACAACAATTTAAAGAAATTTTAATGTTAATTCAACCCAACTAAATAAAAAGTACGTTGAGCTGAAGACGTTAAACCAAGCGCTTTGTGGGAGGAAACCCATATATAAATCTATCTATCTATATATTATCGTTTTATTTAATAAGTGTGTTTATATCTTAGGAAATAATAGTATTTTTGAGTCCTACACAATTTTATATATCATAAATTAAGATAAATATTGATATTGGAGGAAATTTTTTTATCAAATTGAACAAAAAAATTAAAAGACGTGAATTTGACCTCTGACGCCAACGGCGCCCGTCCATTGGACCATGGCGCCGACAGCGCCTTCAGGAGCGCCGACGGGTCTCGTGCAATTTTGCATGTGCAGAGCGGTTTTGGCGGACTTTGGCGGGATTTTGCTCTTCAATAACAGTCGAGATGTGTTTTTAAAGTCCTAAAAACTGCCTTGGACATTGAAAAACTTCCTAATTTTGAAGTTCATGGCTTCTGATTCCAGAAATACTTTATGGTATGGAGTTTTCAATAGAAGAAAGTTTAACAATTTTGATGCACAAAGATTATACGACAAATTCGTCATGAAGAAGAGACTTATCAAGGAGAGGCTTTTTCAACCATGAATTAAGTCATCCAAGTTCACAGATTGAGAAAATCATTGTGTAGAGGCATTGGGAAGTTCTGTGTTACACTATCGCTGCTATTGTAGTACCTATCGTAAAGGATTTTTATGCTAACTTACATGGAATTACCCAAGGAGTCATCTTCGTTCGAGGTAAGGCTATCTCATTTACTCTAGCTCGAATTAATGATTTGTATATGATAGAAAATGTTTCAATATTTCATTATACAAATTTTATCCCAATGAGAGTTATGAAGTAAGAAGTATATAATTTTCTGACGGATGAAAATGATAATTAGGAAATTAGAGATGAGGGATATGTTAGTTTCTCTGCTTCGCTGCTTAATCAAATTTCAAAATAATAGCATTTCTTCATATCTACAAAACTACTCCCTGCCATTAAGATTAGTAGAGATACATTAGAAAGTGCCATTTTAAACTAATGCATTCAAATGGAAAATCCCATTGATGTGGGGTTAATTATTTTCAAATCTGTTATAGGTATTATTATGAATGGGCAAATATATGGACTGGAGCATCCTTCCACAATTTTCCTACTTTACAGTCAATCTCAAGTTCTATATGAAAGTTGAGAAAAAGTTTTATTACCTTGAGAGCCCATGATCCCTATTGATGGAAATTATCTATGTAATGGAAATGAAGCGTTAGATATTGTCATGGATCATTAATTACATGCTTCAACACCATTGATTACACCAGTAGTTGAAAGTTCAATAGCTTTGGAGAAGAGAATGAAGAAAATAAAAAGAGAACCTCAGAGTATTATGAAAATAATATGAAATCTTAACTACCTTTTTGATCACCTAGATTGGAGAAAGAAGAAGAACTTTGATCATACTGGAACAATTGAAGCAGTATTGGTGCAGATGTTCAAGAAAAATGGATAGATCGATAAAAATTTGACTGATCAATTCCCTTACCGACCTTTCTAATATTTATATGTCCATTACCAGACTATGGGAGATATTAGAGGAGGGGAAAGCACTGAAGATGAGCAGAATAATTGAAGAAGTTGGACTTTTACTAGTTTAAAATACTTATGTTTTTAATGTAATTGTGTGGATTTAATTTACTTTACTTTGCTTTAGAACTCTATTTGTATGTATAGTTTTGTGTTAGCATTCTAGTGTTGTGGTTTGATTTCAATGTTGAATTATAATTTAGTTTGCTTTAAGGATGTAAAAGTTTGATTAGAAAAATGTATTTATAAAATGTGTATTTTCATATATAAAAGTTAGTTTGGTCTTGTTTGCGAAATTGCTTGCTTGTGAATTTTTGTTAGATGAAAGTTAGGTTCAAAAAGACTAAATAAACTTTGTAGTAAATTGAAAGAAAATTAAAATTTAAAAAACAAAATCAAATTATGAATTTCTGGCCACTGGCGTCGAAGGCGCTGGCAAGGGTGCTGACAGCGCCCTCAATCCGAACCGACCCAAACACCCTTAAAATTTGTGATTTGCACAGTAAATCGTCATTTTTAACCTTTGAGTCACCTTCAACCTTTGCTTTTGCATCTAGGGCTTGATATTACTCGGAATTGAGGTGATTTTAAGGCAAACGAAGTTTGTATTTCATCCTCTCTAGGTAAGAGCTACACTTTGAACTCAAATTTTTTTATTTTCACTAAGAATTTATCTTACATTGCCGAGATCCGAAATTTTGAGATTTTCTTGGAAGATTTTGAGAAAATCCTTTAGTGAAGAACTCTTACTTAGTAGATTTATGTTTAAAATGTTTTAAATTTTGATTTGTAGAATTTTTGGGAATTTATTTTGATTTTATCAAATTTTGGTAGATTTAGCATAACACCTAGAATGTGCAAAGGAAAGAGAAAGGTAGATTTTGATGACCAAAAGTTTGTCAACTACAAGGCCAACATTTGCTTCAATAGTCTACTCACAACTAAAAAATTGATTCCGGATCAAGGATTTTAAAATCCGAGAGGAGAAGTTGAGAGATTAATCAATGCTCGGTAGTGGGAGAATTTTTGCTACTTTACTGCTGACGAGATTATTGGTAGAGTGATGGAGTTAAATGGCAATTTCATGGCAACTTCTGAAGATTATGTGTTTGTTTATGGGATAATGGTAGAGTTTAATCCAATAAAAATTAATGAATTTTATCATTTAGAAGATGGTATGACTACCTATACAAATCATTTTCTGCTACAGCCTTGGATAAGGTTATTTCTTTTCTTACTGATGGAAGAGGAATATGGAAGGTGAAGATTGGAGTTAAGGTAAACTTTTTTCTTTTTGTGTTAAATATAATATCTAAGACCTAATATTATTTTATTTTTGGAATAATGATACCGAAAAATCATCACAGTGAGGTAACAAAGGATAAAGCCATCTTGAACTTCTATATCCAGCAGGTGATGAGGATAAATGTAGGCTCTATTATTTATTAGAACACTCGATCTATTGCTTTGGGAGAGACCACTGGTGGTTTAGCTCACCCTACACTGATCTTCACACTATGTGAACAGGCAGGTGTTGATTATAGAGAAGATGAGGAGAGGATTGAACCTTTAAAACCTATTGGGCCTGCCAATATACAAACTTATGAAACTCATGTTATATGGAGATCTGGAAGTAGGACCAGGGATATTCCTTCTACTTCAGGTACTTCTAGTACCACTACTATCCAGGAACTTATGGAGCAGATGATGATCCAACATAGAGAAATCTTGAGATTGGATAGTAGAATGGAAAATATGGAGGCTATACATGCTCCCAATGATGATTTGATATGACATAAGTTTGGATATGATGCTGCTTATGATGATGCAATGGTCATATACATGAGGGGTGATCACTAAGTTCAGTTTCCTACTCACCCAATCTTTACTCCATATTAGCAGCAGAATTTGGATGTGGAAGAAGAAGAAGAAGAAGACGATGATTGGTGATATGATTATTAGATTTTTGTTTACTTTTATGTTTGTTGTACTTTATTTTTGAGACTATTTGTTTGTGAACTATGATACTTTATTTCTTTTGTACGTTGTGTTGTGAACTGTAAATTTGTGAAACTGTTGGAAGTTATTAGTTATTAGTACTTTTTTGGATGTATATGTTGTTAACTCTTTCTCAACAAATTTTTATATGTATTATGTACTATTTAATGCTTTAAGTCTTGTAGTTTTTCATATTAGCACCTGCAATATTTCACAGTTAAATTTTAAATCAGAACCTTCAACAAGTATATCTTTTCTTTATGTATCAAATGTCTTCTTTCACACTTTATTTTTCAGCTTTTCATTTAAAATCTTTTTAAAAATTTAAGTTTGTGGGGTGTGGGGGGAAGAAAATTTTTTAAAAAAAAAAGAAAAAAGAGAAAAGAGACTTATTTTTATTTGTCCTCAATTAGTTATATTTTTCAAAATATTTTAAAAATTTAACATGACCTTTGGTAGTAAAAGGTAACCTTAGATAACTATATTTATGTTTCTAAATATGTAGTAAGCTTAAGTAAAAATTTTTAATAATTAAGGTTAATTTTAAAGATTAAGATATTTGGTATGATAGAATAAGACTATGTTTTTCTATTTTAAGTAAAGGAATTTGTATATTTGAAGTATTAAAAATCTTAGAGATTCATGTCAGAAGAAAAGAATAAAACTTTGTAAGAAATCTTTAAAGCTACTATAAATTTATAAAGTGAAGGAATGTGAAAAATTTTTACGTTTAAGAAAAGGATAGTGAAGTTCAAAATCATTAAAGGCTATCGAGATATAATAATCCTCACGTAATAAAATGAGAAGAAAGAAAAGCAAAAGGATTGAAAATGATCTAGAAAAGCAAAAGAAAAAAGAAAAGAATGAAAAGAAAAAGGATTGAAAATGATTTTAAAAAGAAAAGAAAAGTAAAAGAAAGATGTGATGAGAAGCTTGAGGAAATGCTTAATTAAAATTTGGCTTTGCTTGAATCAACTTAAAGAAGAAGGCTTGACTACATTTTCTAAACTTATATTTCTGCATTAGCATATTTCTTAGTAAAGTTTCATGAAGTTCTTTTTCATATGAAAATTCTAAGTGGTTTTAATATGAATAATTTACAATTTTCCTTTAAAAGAATAGAGAATAAAAAATCTTAGACTTGAATGCTGGATATTTATATTCCTTTAGTATTAACTGGAGTTATTTTAAAAATCTCTTAAGTCATGCTAATATATTTAGTGAACTAAGATATGAAAATTGAGAAGTTAAAATTGTTACCATGAGTCATATTCTTACGTAGTAAAGGAGTTACTTGAGGATAAGTAACATTTAATTTTGGGGGATTTTGATACACAAAAAATATATGTATTTTTAGACCCATATTTTATACTCATTTTTTGTGATATTTCACTTTAATGGATTAAATTTTTATGTTTTATTGTAGGTTATTGAGATTTAGGACTAGGAGCAAATAGAAAGCAAAAAGGATAAAATTTGGAGTCAAAATGGAGAATTTAAGAAAATGTTCAGTGTCGCCGTTTGACAGAGAAGGCTGATTAAATTAACTGTTCTCTGGTGCCGACGACGCTAGTGTCGGTGCAAGTCATGTTTCTAGAGGATTTAATGAATTTTGATGCTTTTTGAAGAGTTTTTGGGTNTTGGGAGATTGATATGTAGGAGGAAGCTATGAAGAAGAAGTTTATCAGTCAAAGTGAGTAAGAGTTATACAACGATTTCCTAGCCATTATTTTAGAAGGAATAGCGGAGAAAATAAAAAAAATTTGAGGCTGATGTGGCTTCAATTGAGGTGAAAGTGATGGAAGTCAACGCACATTTGGAGCATATTGGATGGCAACTTAAGATGCAATTTAGCTACACAAGTTTTATTGAAGAAGCAGATAAGGCTATGTATTTGAAAAAAAAATGGATTGAAGAAGACTCAACCAGAGTTTTTCACCACCCTCCATTCTATTAGACCTATATTCCAAATGCCCAAAGAGAAACTAATGAAAGGCTAGGATTCGTTCCACTAGAAAGAGAGTGGAATTAAGTTCTTAGTTTAGTATTTGTATGTTAGTGTTAACTTTGTTTCATGTGTTTTTAGTGTTAAATTTGTTTAGTGTTTATGATTAGGACTTATCTCATCCAAAACTCTTTGGATTGATAAATTATGTATCACAAATGTTTATATTGTTTGTGAGTAAAATTTTGTGTTATTTTGAATTGAACTAAATTAGTGAAGATTGGTGAATCTTGAGAAAGAGGAGAGTTAAAGGGGAAAAAATAGTTATTAAAGATTTATAAGATCATTTAGGGGTGGTTGACTTAGGTTAGATGTACATTTCACTTAAAATATAAAATATCAAAATTCGTGCACTCGTGCCTAAGCTCCAAGACCGTGCGCTCAAGCGCTCGATAACTCGAGAGGTAGGTGCCTAAGCGCCGAACGGAAACATGATGATCTCAACTAGTCAATTTTTAGTAGGAATTTTTTAACAATATTGAGAGTTATGATAGTGGTTTTGAGGAGTTACAGCTACGTGGTCAAGATGAGAAGAGGAAAATTCATTTCTAAGGTTGTAGTGTGTGTGTGGGGGTAAGCAAAGCCAGCAATTTATAGGAGGAAGTTAAACATATGGATTCTCAAGAGAAAGCAAGGAAATCTAGGACAACCAGGCATTTGAAAAGAAGTCCGAAATAGTGGCAACGGTCGATAAAGGAAAGTAGTCAATAAAGATACAGACAGAATAATCTCACCAAAGTTCCCAGCAATCGTCACAGCATGCTCAGCAACAAATAAAGCAGTATGGCCAATCTAGCCAGCAATCATATCAGGGAGGATCATAACAAACAAGTGGTAGAATAAATCCAACTCTTGCAGAATGAAAGAGAAGAGTGTATTCTTTCAAAGATGAGGCTATGCCAAAAATGTTTAGAAACTTGATGAATAAGCCAGAGTTTAGGTTGCTAGAACCAAGAAAGACTGAAGAAGCTGACAATAAAGACTATCCTAATTTTTTTCCCTACCACCAAATGTTGGGACATACAATAGAAGGCTGTTTCATTTTAAAGGATTGGCTCGAGAGGAATTACAAAGAAGGAAATATAACAATCCCAGAGGAATATTTAAAAGAACCTGAAAAGGGTTCTGTGAATATGATTTCGGCTGAGCCAATCATTATGATAGATCCATATGTAGAAAAGGATGGATGGAGCACAGTTTGGAGCAATCATCCAAGAAGATACTGGATCAGATTAAAAATGCTTCGATACAGGCAGTCGTTCAGAGTCTACAACCTTCTCTGTCCAAGTTGGAGATTTTGCTAGAGAAATCACCGTAACTAGAAGAGAAAGAGAAGAATGATTTCACGAAGACCGATAGCGTGAGGGGTAGGATAAGGGCTGCCTCTATTAGATTGGTTGTCTCAGATTTGGATAAGAAAATCCTCAAACCCCTGACCATGTATGAATATCTTTTTGCCCCACAGGTATTATGAATATGATATTTATGATTTCAGCTACATTTTAACAATTTCTAATGATAACATAACTGATTTTGCTCAATATAACTCCAATCTCAATTCTCAAACCAATCCTCAAATTATACTTGAGTCTGATGAACTCGTTAGTGAGAATGAAGAAGATGTCAACGACATCAGTTACGATAACACTGGGAGTGAGAAGTCAGTCCTCGAGTACCACTG
>JXCR01085321.1:150610-291686 GCA_002079205.1 Phalaenopsis hybrid cultivar | reverse complement strand
CCCCCCCCCGCCGCACCATTTCGCGTTCTTTCACAAACTTAATTTTTCCTCTTCACACGCCTACATTTCAAGCCATTCCACACCATTAGTTAGTTATGGTCTTTAAAGTTTTTAGTCTTTTTGGTGAGTTTAAAAGTGAATTCTTCTCTAAGAAGTGTTGGAGAGGAAGAGAAATGAGAGATTTATTCTTCCTACATTTCCTAAGAGAGGCTATATGGGATTTGCTTTGAGAAAGAGTTTCAGATAAGTAATATTTATTTATTATTGTCATATGAACTTTCTTTTATATATGAGATTTGTGTATTGTTATATCTTCCTCATGAAGTCTAAGAAGTTTTCTTTATCTTTCTCCATACTCTGAGACATGGTGAAATGAAGAGATAATTTGGATGTGCCAATGTTAAAGTTTAAAATAAATTCTGATGGTTTTTTCAACTTCGCTCTTAATTTACATTTTGATCCGGCCAATTGAGTTGTTAAATCATGTTATGAAACATTTGATCTGGGAAATGGAGTATGAGTTCTACAACAGAGTGAGAATCACATTTAAGTACATGAAAGAGTATTTTTTTCATGGAATTAAGTACAAATAATAAGGGAAATATACTTTGTTAGGAGTAGAAATAGAGATATTTTAAGGGTGACAGACTAAAAAACCCCTATTTGACCTTAGTGTTTAAAAACTAAAGCAAGATTTAGCCTTCAGGGGAAGGGAAATGGGAGCTCTAGAGTGGGAGCCAGTATCCTCTCAGCCTAGCCATAGATTTAGAGACTAAACCTAAGATTAGCCAATGATTTTCTATAACACTGAATTAGGGTAGTGAATTAAAATAGCTCTTATTTGGCACAATACAAATTTAAACCATTTATCTCATCTCATTTCACAAAAAACTCATTGTAGTGAGAAAGATGCTTTTTCATATTAGAAAACTTCATCACATAAACATAGTTTAGTCGTTACTATTTTAAACTATGCATTTAAGTTTTTTTAGTAGTTAATAATTTAGTTTTATTAGAATCATACACATTAAAAATTAGTGACAGTAATTTCATTTGATTTCTGTGAATTTTTTAGTTAATTTATTATTTTAAATTTAAACATTCACCGTGGAATTGATATTTGGGACTTAAATAGAAAGTCTTATATTACTTGATAATAATATGTATACTTGCATAGAATCCCAATATTAAGTGCTTAAAGTTATTATTAATAAAATACCACATCAAGTTTTTGGCACAGTTGTAAAGCGGAGTCAATTTTATAAATTTTACACAACTATATTTCACAGGATCAGGCTCTCAAGAGCAGGTTTGAGGGTTGAATTAAAACCCCAAAGTTCTCTTCTTTCTTTAAGGAGAAAACTTCTAGGGTGATTTTTCTTTTTCTTTTTCATCTATTTTCTAGTTGATTAATTTGTGAGAGTTGGAAAGATTGAGGAGAGATTGAGTGCCTTCTATGAGAGGAGATTTGTGAGAGCTTGTATTGATCAGAGCAGAGCATGGTGTATTGTTGAGGACTAATTTTTCTCAGGGTGAGTGTTCAAGATCTTTTGCACTACAATCTTTATTCTTATGTATTTCACTTTTTCTTTTCACATGCATTGTGATTGACCTCGTTTCATGCTCCTGTGATGTAAGGCATGTGGTTTTGTTTTGGATTTCATTTTGTAGATTTTAGCTCACTCAACATCTTTCTGTGCATGAATTTTTTATATTGATGTGTTAACTTTTGAGATAATTTAATTTAATTTGGACACGATAAATTGTTAATATTCCTTGCGCACTAGAAGAGTTGTCTTACAATGGATTTAACCTAGAATTTATATAAGATTTAAGCAGAATCTTGCAAGACAGATATTTTGGACAAAATATATCCTCGAATGTCATAAATCCAGATTCCTTGGACTTGAGCGGTAAATCTCATAAATCTAAAATCTTAAGAACCAATGATTTAACTTCATGAGGCTTGGGATTTAAATTTATGGGCATCAGATTGTCTCCAACAATCATAATGAGACCTAGAAAATCTGACAAATTTTTGAATTAAACCCATTCAGAATTTAGTAAATCCGGATTTACAAGATTTCATACTTAAATCTCATCTGTTGTCAGATAACACATTGCAGTTCTAATTGTCTCTTAGAATAACGAGCATGTTAATCATAAAAACCTAGAGAAATAAGCACATTATCATTAGGTTTTTTGTAAAATAGAAAAAGAGGATATGAAGAAACCTAGGAAATATTGTATGGCTAAGCAAAACTTAATTATATAGGATTTTTTATTCTTCTTGTGACATAGGCATAGGCTAAGCAGAAACTAGACACTAGTTGTGAATAATAGCATAGGTCCCATAGAAAAACTACAAGAAAACATTGGCAGTTGTCATAGGAGTATGAACCTTCCATATCTTAAAACTTCACAAAAACTTAGTTTGTTCTCTTCTTACATAATTAAGAATTAGGATTTTTCCTATCTGATATTTGATCTTCAAACTAAACTTAGTAGCTTAGAAAACTAGAACTTTTCCTATTATAATTATTTTGACATTATCCCCATAGGATCGATCATTTTAGTATATTACTTAATAGACACATATATTTGTGTTATTAAAGAACTTGTTTTGAAGCAATGTCAGACATCTATTTATGATTCCTAATAATTATCTAAGTCGGTCTGTTGAAACAATCAAAAGCAATCATATCGACATTAGCATGAATTAAAGTTGTGGTCAGTGAAATAATAATCCCCTCAACAAACTTGATTATAATGAACTTTTGTGCATTCATTCCTATTAAAAGAAATGGACAACAATGAAATCATGTAATAAATTATAAAAAAATAAAGTATACAACAGTGCCAATTGCATGCGAAGCTGCAACAATTAAAATGTTGACGACACAAAATGACCAAAATGATAGAAATTTAGTAGCCATAACAATTGATAAGTCATGGAAGAAGTAGAGAAAAATTTGTTTTAGAATCATATAAATCAAATTAAATAAAATTGAATCACTAAAAATGTTTGTTATGAAAAAAATGAAAAGATAACACTTAAAATGGAGAGGTTGGTTCAATTCATAACGGTGTCACCAATTTTTATTCATAATGTCTGAAACTTTTTAGAAGCAATCAAAAATCAAGCAAGTATATGTGTCACTCAAGTAATGAAAAATTTAAATCACACAATCAAATCCAAGAAACTGCCTATTTTCTCAATCCATTTATGAGCAATGAGTTAAATTTGATCTTCAATAGATATTTAAACATTCACCATGATAACTAGATCAAATTTTAATTCTTAGCCTCCCCACTCTACAGAATTAATGTGAAATATCTAAGAAAATCAATAGAGCAAAAGCATTCTCCTCTTTATTGTTGCATTGGGCCTATTGTGCAATAGAAAAGTACCATTTAGACTTAAAAAGAATTTTGAAGGATGATGGTGAGATCTGCAATGCTTTACGGTGTAGAATGTTGGCCTATAAATGAGAAGCATAAATTAAGTGTTGTCAAGAGAGAATGCTCAAGTAGATGTGTTGTTTTACACTTGAGACAAATGTGAAATGAATACATCCATGAATAAGTGGGAGTAGCTTTAGTGGAAGATGATACACCAAAATAATATATTATTTTAAGTATATATTTTATGCTTATTTTTGGTGATATTGCAGTTTAAAGAAGGGTATTTTCATGTTTTTGTTGTAGGTATATAAATTTTAGGCATTTGGAGTAAACCCTAGCAAAAAGGAAAAAAATTGGAGCCAAAACAGCCAAACCAGGGAAGTTTCGAAATTTGGCACATGATGCGCCAGATGTGCCAAAGCCTAGGAAAGCATGATCTTCAACAAACTGGTGCATGATGCGTCACATTGGCGCCAAATGTGCCATTTGACAGAGATTTGGCGCATGATGCGTCATATTTGGTGTCAGATGCGTCAGGCATGACTTTTTGCGGATTAAAGTGGTTTAAGACTAATTTTGCAGGCATTTTATAAAGGTCAATTGTTCTAAACACCCCTTGGAGTAATTTAATGTATCTAGACACTTTGGAAGGTTCTTTTATGAAGGGATATGTCTCTTGGATCAATGGACATGTCCTTTGAATTCAAAAGAGTTTATTTTTTGACAGAATTTTGGAGGGAATTTTTGAATTTATATTTGAGGGAGGCAGCCTTTAATAAAAGAAGATGGAGGTAAGTAAAGGTGTGCAATGCGAGCTAGAGAGAGAGAAAGAGAGAGAAAGTCAAGGGCTTAGAGATTTTCTTCAAGGATTGTAAGAGGAGAGGGAAGGTGAGAGATTTCTTCTTCATTACACTTCTAAGAGAGAATTAAGAGTGGTTATAAAGAGAGAAAGACTTGGAGAGAACTTCTATGAGTTTGCTTTAGAAGGATTGTGAGATAAGTGTTGTCTTTAAATTCTTTTATTTTGTAAATTTATTTTTATTAATTAAATTCATCTTTTGTTGTTCCTTCTCCTGAATTCTTAGTAGTCTTCTTTATCCTTCTCTCTACTTTGAAATATGGTCTTTTGAAGAATTGATTTTATTTTATATGGTTTTAAATGTCAATAATTTATGATGATTTGAACTCCAATCTTCATTTTCTTCTTGATATGGCCAGTTGAAATGTTAAAATGTGTTGAGAAGCATATGTTCCAAAAGGGTTATGATTTCTACAACATGAGGAGAATCACAATTGATTTCATGGGAGAGTATTTAATCCATGTAATTGGGTGCAAAGAAATAGGAAAATATACTTTATTGAATGCAAAATTGAAGATTTTAAGATGACAGATAAAAATCCTTAATTTGGTCTAATTGATTGGAAACTGATGTGAGATTGCTAGCCCTCAAGGGATGGAGCAGTGGGAGCTCTAGAGTGGCAGCCAGTATCCTCCGAGCCTAACCACGAAATTAGGGACCAAACTCTGCATTAGTCAATGTTCTTTATACACTCGAAAGAGGGTAAGAAATAGGGTTGCTCATATTTGACACAAAATAATTTTTTTATATGTTTTCAAATGATTTTAATTTCTTCACAAACCATATACTCATTGTAAAGGGGAATGATGCTTTCTTAAATTTGAACTTTCCATCATAACATCTTAGATTTAATTTTTGTAAATTTACTTTTAAAAGATTAGCATTTAGTTTATTTAACTTAATCTTTCAACTGCATTTTATTTAGCATTCACCTGTTACTTAATATTCAAACTTCGCACTTACTTTTTGTAGTTTTAAAATAGCACTTTACATTATAATCTTTGAAACTTATTTACAGGCATTTCCAACTACCCTGTGGGATTGATATCTAGGACTCTATTAGAGCCCTCTGTTACTTGAGGGAAACATATATTTGCTTTATTATTAAAGGGGATTTGGCAGTTTAAACATTATTAAAAGAAAAAACTATTTTAATTGAAGTTATTTTTTTAGGATTAATTGTATATCTTGCTATGGTATCTTTCATGTGTATTTTGTAATATTGAAATATATTTGCAAAGTTAACACACGAAATCCACCCGCATCAAGTTTTTGGCGTCATTGCTGGGGAAGTAACAGAAAGTAGTAGTACATTATTTTTAAATTTATAGTATTTTTATTTTAAATTCTAAAAACTAAAAAAAGAGTGTTTGTAGTTTATTTGTAATATTTTCTTATTTAAGTGTGTTTGCTTATTTTTAAATTACTTATTGCACATGTTTATGCGTAGTGTAAGATCTAAAAAATTAGTAACTTACATTCTGAGTTAGAAAGAACAATTAGAAAAATTTGAAAACAACAAAAAGTGATAGACTATATTTGCAAAATGTCTTATAATTTGAATAATGCTGGAAATGAAAATGAACATCATGAGAAAACTTTAAGAGATTACGCTAATCCTACAACATATGCGATTCATTTAAGTATATAAAATCCTGTTGTAGCTGCCAATTCATTTGAGCTTAAACCTGCTATTATCCAAATGGTTTAAAACAATCAATTTGGGGGAACACCAACTGAAGATCCTAATTTACACCTTGTTAATTTTCTAGAATTTTGTGTTACATTTAAATATGGTGGAGTGTCAAATGATGTCTCCAGACCTAGAATTTTTCTTTTTCACTAAGGGATAAAGCTAAGATGTGGTTAATCTCGTTAGCACCTCGATCTATCAGAACTTGGGGAGATTTATCCCAAAAATTTTTATCCAAATATTTCCCACCTTTAAAGACTGCTAAGCTTAGTAATGATATTACATCTTTTTACTAGTTTGAAGGGGAATTAATTTACGAAGCATGGGAAAGATTTAAAGATCTCCTTAGAAAGTGTCCACACCATGCATTTCTAGATTGGTTAATAATTTAAACTTTTTTTAATGGATTGGTTGGATCTCTTCGATTGATAATTGACACTGCTGGATCATTAATGTCAAAACCATTTGATTAAACATTTTATTTAGTTGAAAAGATGTCTACTAATAATTTTCAATGGCCCTTTGAAAGGTTAAATCCAAAAAGAGTAGCCAATATTCATGAATCTGATGTAATATCTATGTTAGCTACACAAATAGCTGCTATCTCGAAGAAGATATATCAATATGGAATAAGTTATTCTCAAACGTCACCTGTGCTTAAGGAAAATTCATTGGGACAAATGATAGAATCACAATCTTCTTATGCAACCTTAAATGCAATAAATAATCATTCTAATATTCCTTATGCCAATTATTATAATCTCGATTGGAAGACTCATCCAAATTTTAGTTGAAGTAATAATAATTCTAATGTTGTAAATCTACAATGGGGGAACAACACTGCAAACCCATTGAGAAACTCCAAAAATCAAAGAAACCCTACTTATAAACCTTATTACCCTCCAGGATTTAATAATTTGCAGAATAAGGAGAAAACGTTGTCAATGAAAAAGTTGATATTACAAATGAGAAGTCAATTACAAAGGCAAGGAGCTGCAATTAGAAACATGGAATTTCAATTGAGATGTATTACTACCGTACTTAGCAATAAACCTCCAAGAACATTGCCTAAAGATCAGAATAAAGAGCAAATTAAGGCTGTTCAACTTAGAAGTAGATCAGAATTAGAAAACAAAGTTCAAAAAGAAGTGAAATTTGAAGTTGAAAAAGATGAGGTTGAAAATGAAAAATCTGGTGAAGATTTTTATTGTGAGTATGAACGTCCTATTAAACTAATGAAAATCACTGTAGAAAGACCACCACCTCCATTTCTTCAAAGATTAAAGTAGAAAAATAAGGATAACCAATTTTCAAAATTTTCAGAGATATTGAGGAAATTAACGATAAACATTCCATTTGTTGAAGATTTGGAACAAATGCCAAGCTATGTGAAGTTCATGAAGGATAAACTTAATAAGAAAAGGAAGTTTGTACATAACAAGACCGTTGCACTCAATGAGGAGCGTGGTGCTATAATCCAGAAAAAGCTTCCTGAAAACTCAAAGATCTTGGAAGTTTTACAATTCTTTGTTCTATTGGCAAAATAATTTTTGGAAAAGCTTTATGCGAATTAGAAGTTAGTGTTAATCTTATGTCGTTATCAATTTTTATAAGGTTGGATTTATGAGATATTTCACTTGCGACTATAACTCTTCAATTAGTTGATCGTTCAATTACCTATCCTAAAGGATTTATAGAAAATGTTTTGGTAAAAGTTGATAAATTTATCTTTCTTGTAGACTTTATTGTACTAGATATGGAGGAATATAAAGAAATTTCTATCATTTTAAGAAGGTCATTCTTAGCCACTAGAAGAGCTTTGATAGATGTGTAGAAAGGAAAACTAACAATAAAAGTTAGTGATCAAGATGTTACAATTAATATTGCAAAATTCATGAGATATCCTGCAAAAGAACAGGATATGGAATGCTACATAATGGATATATGGATAATAATGAATATCTAAGCCATGAATATTTCAAAAAAAATTAGAAAGATAATTTGAAAAGGAATATATGGAAAATCAAGATGAGGGTAAAATTCACTATGAATCTACAGAAGTGAGTAAAGAAAATTTGGATTATGTTCAGGAAAATTTTAAAATGTTAGATCTTACAAAAAGTAATAAGAATTTGATTTCATATGTTGAAAAACCTCCTGAACTAGAACTGAAAATACTTCCTACACATTTGAAGTATGCATTCTTAGGGGATTTATCAACATTACATGTTATAGTATCCTCAAAATTAACTGATGAGCAAGAAAAATAGTTGTTGGAAACTTTGTGAAGATATAAAAAAGCCTTTAGATGGACATTAGCTAATATTAAAGGAATTAATCCTTCAATTTGTATGCATAGAGGTTTATTGGAAGATCAACATGAACCAAGAGCTAATCCTTAAAGGAGATTAAATCCTATGATGAAACAACTTGTTAAGAAAGAAATTTTAAAATGGTTAGATGATGGAATAATATATCTTATATCATACAGTGCTTAGGTAATTCTAATTCATCGTGTTCCAAAGAAAGGAGGAGTGGCTATAGTGACGAACGAGAATAATGAATTAATACCAACAAGTCAAGTCACTAGATGGTGAATCTGCATAAGCTATAGAAAATTAAATTTTGCCACCAGGAAGGATCATTTTTCTTTTCCCTTTTGGACCAGATGTTCGATAGGCTGACTAGGCACATATATTTTCATTTTATAGATGGATATATAAGTTATCATCAAGTACCTATAACTCCAGAGGATCAGGAGAAAACAACATTTACTAGTCCTTGTGGAACGTTTTCTTTTCGGTGAATGCCCTTTGGATTATGTAATGCACCTGCAACATTTCAAAGATGTATGATATCAGTTTTCAGTAATTTAAATGAAAAAGCTATTGAAGTCTTTATGGATGATTTTTTTGTATTTGGAACTTCATTTGAAATATGTTTAAATTAGTTTGAAAATGTTCTTGAATGATGTGAAAAGACTAATCTCGTATTGAACTGGGAGAAATATCAATTTATGGTTGCAGGAGGAATTGTGCTTGGGCAAAAATTTTCAGAAAATGGCATGGAAGTAGTTCCTGCATAAATCCAGGTTTTATCAAACTTACCTCTACCAACTAATGTAAGAGGAGTTAGGAGCTTTTTAGGATATGTTGGATTTTACAAGAGATATATTAAAGATTTTTCAAAAATTAATAAACCTTTATGCCAACTTCTGGAAAAAGATATAAAATTTGATTTCAACCAAGATTGACTTAAAGCATTTGAAAATTTAAAAGAAAAATTGATCACTGCTCCTAAAATTATTTCAACTAACTTAGAGAAACATTTTGAATTAATGTGTGTTGTTAGTGATATGCAATTGGAGCTTTATTAGGGTAGACATATGATAAGATTTTAACAGTTATATACTATTCTAGTAAGGCTCGTAATGATGCTTAGATTAACTACACCACCACTAAAAGAGTGTTATTAGTCATTGTATATGCTTTTGATAAGATTAGGTCATATTTGATTGGAGCTAAACGTGTTTTGCTTACTGACCATTCGATTATTAAATATTTGATGCAAAATAAGGATGTTAAACCGAAACTAAATACATGGGTACTTCTGATGCAAGAGTTTGATTTTGTAATAGTCGATCGGAAAGGGATTGATAATCAAATTGCTAATAATCTATCTAGGCTAGAACAATAAGAAATATGTGACATGGAAAAAAAATTAATGAATCTTTTCCTAATGAAAAACTTTATACTCATGAACAACTTGATACATGGGTACTTCTGATGCAAGAGTTTGATTTTGTAATAGTCAATCAGAAAGGGATTGATAATCAAATTGTTGATCATCTATCTAGGCTAGAAAAAGAAGAAAAAAGTGACATGGAAAAAAAATTAATGAAACTTTTCTTGATGAACAACTTTATACCGTGAAAGTATGAGAAATACCTTGGTATGTTGATGTTGTAAATTATATTATTAGTGGTATTTACCATATGGATTAAAGAAAAAATAGGAAAAAAAATTCATTCACAATGCAAGGTCTTATTTTTGGGACCCCTATTTATATCAACAATGCAAAGATTTAGTGATGATATGATGTGTGCCTTACAAAGAAATTTAGGAAATTATTCAGAAATGTCATGATTCTGATTTTCGAGGACATATTGAGAATGATAGAACTATTCATAAAATTTTGCAATCTAGATTTTATTTGCCTACTTTATTTAGAGATGTTAATATATATATAAAAACATGTGATCAATGTCAGAGAGTAGGTAATATTTCAAAAAGAGATGAAATACCTCTAAATTTTAATTTGGAAATTAAAATTTTTTATGCAAAGGGATTGGATTTTATGGGAACACTTATACCTTCATTCGGAATTATATATACTTTGATTGCAGTGGATTATGTTTCAAAATGGATTGAAGCAATCGATTTACCTCAATGTGATGCTCGGAGTGTTTCAAAATTTTTTATTAAAACCATATTTATAAGATATGGAATGCCTAGAGTAATCATTACTGATAGAGGATCTCATTTTAGAAATGTTACAATTGGAAGACTGTCGAAAAATATGATATAATGCATAAAATTGCAACTGCTTGTCATCCATAGATAAGTGGTTTAGCAGAAGTATCTAATCGTGAAATTAAAAGAATTTTGAAAAAGTGCGTCAATCCTAGTAAGATGGATTGGTCTTTAGATTAGATACTGCATTATAGGCATGCAAGACTGGTTATAAGACAGCTATAGGTATGTCTACTTATAGATTAATTTTTAAAAAGACTTGTCACTTGCCAGTAGAATTGGAGCATAAAGCTCATTGGGCTATTAAGGAATTCAATTTCAATTTGAAAGATGCTGGTGAGAAAAGATTTTTGCAAATAAATGACCTTCAAGAAATCAGTAATGAATCTTACTATAATGCTAGGATTTACAAGGAAAGAATGAAAAAAATGACATGATCAAAAGATAATAGAAAAGAAATTTGAACCTGGACAATAATTTTTATTATACAATACAAGATTAAAATTATTTCCTCAAAAACTGAAGTCTATGTGCAAAGGGTCATTCAAGGTTGTAAAAGGCAATCTTTATGGAGCTATCAATATTGAAGATCCTAAGACTGGAATGATATATAAAGTAAATGGGCATTCATTGAAACCTTTTTTTGATGGTTAAAGACCATTTTTTAGAGAAACTATGATGTTGGGCCACCCAGAGTAAAGACTGGGAATGTTGTGCTGACGACATTAAACCAAGCACTTTGTGGGAATCGACCTATACTTATCGTTAAATATTTTGTTTTTTGAGTTTTTGTTCTGAATATTTTACATATATATTTATATTTTTGTTTTCATATAGTTTGTGTTTTGAGAAAAAAATATAAAAAACATCTTTACTTACCTAATTTTATGGAATAATTGAGAATTTTTTATCAAAATTGAAAATGTGAATTTTTTTGAAACTGGCGCATGTTTCATCGGGTTAGCACAAGATGCGCTAAATTCCAGAGAGCTGATGCATGATGCGCCACGGAGATGAAAACCACTTAAAATGTTTCAAAAGGCTGTTTTTGGCGGGTTCTTTTGTTTAAACCTCCAAAAAACTGATTCCAAAGTCAATCTTAGGGGGGAAAGGAAAGAGGAGTGATTAGATTTCAATTTAAATGGCATCCCACTCTAAAAATTCCGCTAGATATGGGATTTTCAATCGAAGAAATTTTGTCAGTTTTAATGTGTAGAAGTTGCTGATCTTGTTCTAGTGAAGAAGCGGCTGATCAAAGAACGGTGTTTGTGAATTGAGGATTCAATAAATCAAATACTCGAGTTGAAGAGATTATTGCGCAGAGACGTTGAGAAGTGCTTTGTTACACTATGGTCACCATAGTCCTCTTTTTGGTGAAAGAGTTTTATGTAAATCTACAAGGAATCAACCAAGGAATTGTCCATATGCAAGGCAGGTTTGTGCAATTGACTCTTTCAAGAATAAACGAGATGTTTATGATTGAAAATGTACGTATCTACCGTTATGCAAATTTTACCCCTACGAGAGATGATATGAATGAACGCTATCGGTACCTTACAGATGAAGATGCAAATTGGGAGGCCAAAGATGATTGGAATGTAAGTTTTTTGTCATCGTTATTAAATCCTATTTCTAAGTCACGACACTTCCTTATTGCATCGAAGTTATTGCCTACTATGAAAATAAATGAGGTAATTAAGGAGAGTGTGATTTTAAATTAATGTATTCAAACCGAAAAACATATTAATATTGGAGCAATCATTGTGAAATCGGTTTTGGGTTTGATTGTGAATGGGTATGCAACCAGACTTAGAAATTCATCCACAATTTCTTTGGTATGCAGTCAATCACAAGTACCTTATGTGAGTAGGGAAAAAATGCTTCTTCTTTGGAAGTCGATGGATCCAGAAGTCTATTGCAACTGTATTGTAATGAGAGATGAAAATGACTTGAATGTACAGATAGATCAAAGATCCCATAATTCATCACCTATTCAGCCTTACTTCAGTTCTAATGCACTTTTGGAAAAGGGTCAAAAAGTCAAAAAAAGAGGTGCAAAATCTTTTGCAAGCAATGGGGAATATTTGTGAAATGCTGGATCACATGGATTGAAGACTTAAAGAATATTTTGAGCATACTGGTCGTATTGAAGATGTTTTAGTACGTATGTTCAAGAAACATGCTTGGATTGTGGAGGATTTGACTGATGAGTTTCCTTATCAACCCTTCTACAACTTGTATGTTCATGTCGACACTATTTTGGTTGGAGTTGTTGCTCATAAGAAGCTGTCGGTCACCGGAATTGAAATCATGTCACCCGCTTTGGAAGGACATTTTAATTTACGGATAGATTTAAGTTTAGAAACATATGAAACCAAACTGATCCCATATTTTTCATATTTTAAATGAAAGAGAGTTATACCTCAAACCTGTATCTATCCTGAAGCAAGACTTGAGGATGAGGCTCGATCAAATAAACTAAGAAATATATGACATCCGTTTGGTCTGCAAAACTTTTTATTTGTCGATAATTTCCTCTATTTAGTATAAAGGATTAAATAGGGTTTATATTAATCTGGGTTCGGAAAAAGCTTCCTATAAGGGCAAGCTCCTATAGTTAATTACATTCTAAATGACCGAAGTCACGTAAGAAAACTCTAGATAAAAATCTGAAAATATTATCTTCAAGGATTTCAAAAGGATATGACTTTTCAATGATATCAGACAATGAGGTGTGAAATGGGAGTGGATCAAATTTGGAGCATTTTTTTTGGATTCCAAAGGAGGAAGAATTAGAGGATGTCATAGATCCAGAGGAGAACCCCAGTGATCTCCCAAGCTATCCTATTGTTTAGCTTCAGTTTTGAGGAGAAGTATTGATGTGTTTCATCCTGCCAATTTTATTAATTAGGACGTACATTCATGTGAAAAAATCACAGAAATAGGCTGAAAGATGTGAGGATTTATGTCGTGAAGAACGACAACCTCAAAATCCGAAGACAAAATTATGGCTTATATTGTACAACATGGTTGTACAAAGGCCTAAAGATGAGTTGAGGATTTATGTTACATAAGCAGACAACCTGGAAATCTTATGGCTCGATTGTTTAATTCTAAGGAAGGAATGGTTTAGCTGGGGAAGATGTCCGTGCTGCCCACCATGCAAGCTCCAAGCTCCTCATCGTAGCGAGTTTATGTTTTATAGGGTGTCAACTTATGATGTCAAATCAGACAGCTCTATGGTTGAAGTTCTTTAAATGTTATGGGGGATGTTAAAGTTGATTAGAGTGACACCGGTTAGGATCCTACGGTTCCCTCATTCTGGCACTACTATTATCTATTTGATTGACTTAGTTCAATTAAATTTACTAAACTCAACTTAATGAGTTCCATGATTTCATATAGATCATGGGAAGCCTCAATAAAGACATCTTAATTTCATTATAGTCGTAGTTTTGTGATGTTTGTGGTTAAATTTTGAGTTGTTTTATATTTTGAATGTTGTGGAGGTGATTTTTATCTTGATTGATTTTAGTTTTGGTTTTGTGGCTATCTTGATAGTTTTAGTTTTCATGTACGTTGAGATCGTTGTTTAACATGCAAGTTTATGTTTTGTTCATACATGCAGGAAGTAAGCACAATGTGGAAAGCTTAAGAAAAGATAATGTTGTAAACTATAAAAGTGTACCTGACGAGTCTTCTCGTTCCACCACATGAAACTTAAAACGCATGTGAGAGCATTTTATATGAAGCAGGAAAGTAAAGTAATATTGACATACCTACACTAAGGTCATATCTTGGTGGGTCCCAATTAGTTTGATTAAGGATGATTTTTGTTAATCAAAACATATTAAGTTTACTAGACCTCTGAGGTATTCAACAGATCTAGAGGAAGAAGCAGGTCTATGCTTCCCTCTCACTGCCTGGTGAAAAATCTCAAGCTCATTTTAAACTTATTATGTTGCTCAATAACCCATCTTGTAAATACCTTTAATGCTCAATGAACATTGATGTTTCAATTAGCCTTATGAGTAAGGTAATTATCACTTATCATTTAATTTGAGGATTATGTGGGTGAAGACCCTTAAAGGGGCAAGTTAATGTCTTCAAGTCACTAAGTCAAATTTTTAATTTGGGCTTGTAGTGTTTGAAAGATGTTCAATGTTCACTTTTCTAATCCTCATTTAATTTGAATTAGCCTAGGTCAGTACTAAGCCCATATGATTTTGGTAGATGTCTTAGTTATTATTTTTCTTTCGAAAGAGATTGAATTTTAAGTGATGATGATTCATTTTTGAAAGTAATTTGAACAAATAATATGGGAGTTAAATTAATGAGTTATCAATACCCAAAATCATACCCCTAAGTCTGGGGTCATTTGGTTGACTAGACTTCCAAATTTTAATAATTTCAGGAAATTATAAATTTATCCCTTTATTATAGAAAGATTGAGGTTGGTTTCTACCAATTAATCCCCTTGTGTTTCAATCATCCAAATAAGTTAGTTAAAATTAGAGGTTACCCATTTTCCCTCCTTGAATTAAGCCTAAATTTTAATTAAGCTTAAATTTTCAAAATTACACTTTTGGCCCTAAGGCTCTATTACTCCATAATTTATCAAGTTTAATCCAAATAACTTTAGAATTTTTATCCCACCTCGCTCATGGTTCAATTAAGACATCAGAGGAAAAAATATGATTTTTCAAAATTTAATTTAATTTACATATTTATTTTTATGCAAAAATAGGATTTTTCAAAAAAAATTCCATAACTTGACTAAAGAAAAGTCTAATCTCTTCAAATTGTTACTAGAGGTAGACCTAGACAAGAGAAGCCTTGAGGCCAAATTTCATGATTTATTGAATTATATTTGAATTTTAAGAAGTATTTTAATTTCTAGAGTATTTATTAATTATAAAATACTTTAAATGTGGAAAATTAGGTTTTATATGTTTATTAAATCTCTTTGATGTTGAGAGACAAAGAAATAAATTTCATATTTTTCTAATTTTCCTTAGAATTTTTAGAATTATTTTTGTGAAAACCCATTTTTATCCTTCAAACATTATTTTGAGCATTAAAATTCAATGTCTTCACTTAGAAAATTAGGAAAAAATATCACAATTATTCCTAAGTTCTTAGGAAACAATTTAGAACATTTCCATGATTTTTAATATTTTTGTGATTTTTATCATTTTTTAATTATTTAAATATTAAAAATAGGCTTGAAAATGGAATTTTTATTTTTATTTTAAATTTATTTTTAGAAAATTCCTCTGATCTCAGAGAACTCTAAAAGCCAATTTTTATAATTTTTTTAGTTATATTTTCATTGTTAAAAATCATTTTAGCGTAAAAAGTGGCATTTAACTTGAAAAATCAATTTGAGTTATTAAATGAGCTTCAAATGTTTTGAAATTTTTATGGAGAGTTGTTTGAACTTTAAGTCATAGTAGAGATTAAAAATTAAGTCATTTAGAAGTTTGTATTTCCCAAAATTAATTTTATTTATGTTTTAAGTGTGTTCTCAATAACTTAACCCATATAATATTTTCCAAAAGGTTCTCTAGTCATAGCAAGCCTTCCAAAATTTTCTTGAATCTTTCTAAATAATATGCTAATTATTATGATTAATTTATCCAAATAATAGACATAAACTTGGAAAATATGAATCTCTGTCTAGAGATACCCTCTGACTTTCGAAAAATCAGAGGATGTTTCTTAAGATAAAGGCAGCAAAATACCAAAATTTAAAATCATGGTGAGATGTCTACATGCATGGAGAATTAAAAGACTCAAAATCATATTTAATGAAATAAAAATAAAATATGCATCAAATAAACTTTAAATAATTTCTACATTGTTATCCTCTGTTCACTAAGCAAGTGGGTATTTTTATTTTTTTTGTGAACTTTCTACACCAAGATATGAATTTTTAAAGTTAGGGTTATTTATTTAAATCAGAAAATACCCTATTTATCTATTTAAATGAGCGGCACTGACTAGATCCTTGGCGACTCCAAAACTCCACGCGCCGTCCTCTAATTCAGCGTCATCATCCACCTCAGTGCTGACTCGGCCCGTGATTCATGTATGAAGGCGCTGTCCTGCTAGATCTCATTTATTGATGAGATAAATGCGTGATCGGACGGCTCGCCGTCATCGTCCCCAATGCCTTAGCTCAAGAACAATCAATTTTAAAAGCTTAAGATCTCACTCTTTTTTTAAACAAATTAAGTGTGGTTTGTTTCTAAATGCTCATCTAAGTGTGACGAACACATCCATACGATAATCAAGCCATTAAATCAAGCCTAATCAAATTTAGAATTTAAATAGGCTTGGGAGGAGGAGGAGATCAATACCTTTACTCTAAGAAGAGAAGCTTTGATCAGAGGTGCTTGGCATGTTTGTGGAGGTCTAAGGAGGCTAGGAATTAAGTCTTTTGCTGTAGAGAAAGGCCAAGGTATGAATTCGACCAAGCTCAATTTCAGTTGTTGGTCTAGAACTATGTTTGAGGCACTGTATGAGGGGAATTTGATGGGGCTCAAGTTATTCTTCTTTCACTATGGTGATGGTGTGGGTGAGTTTAATTTGATTTTGGTGGAGGGTAGAGGTGTGGAGAGCTCTTTCCTGTCTCAGGTAAGGTTTTGAGCTCAAAAATTGAACTCCAGTAAGGGGATTCATGGCAATGTGGTGGTTAGGTTGCACTTAGGAGGTCTCAAAGAGACTCTAGGAGTAATTTGACTCTCTGAGAAATTTTCAGCACTACCTCCATGACTGTGGAGGTGAGCCTTTTATAAAAATGGGCTTGGGTGGCTGTCATGGCCAGTTGAGGGGTGAAAAGTGATGCTTAGGTGGAGGGCAGGGAGGCTCTAACATTTAATTTGGATGAGAAGGCCTCTAGGTTTGAAATGGCTTTGATTCCATGTTGGTGGCTCATGGTTTTGGACATTTTCTGACTACTAGGCTAGCCGACCAGGCTAGGGTAGGTGGCTAGGAGGTCAGGTTAACCAGGGGAATATGTCATAGCAATTAAATGGGCTAGTCTTTAATTTTGGAAAAAAATATCCTTGGCTTAAGCAAGTATGGAATGAAATCATTTAACTTGGAGATCCTTTGGTCCATAACTCATTTTGGTGGTTCCATGGGGTTTGTTTTGGTCAATAGGATCCAAAACTTGGCTGTAGTGGCCTTGCCTTGACCAATTTCACAAGTATAGGTCAATTTTGGTGCATGGGTCCAAGTGGGTGCAAATAACAAAGACTTATGTTTGGGCTAGGCTAGCCTTGATATTGAGCCCAATTAATTGATCAACATTATGTAGATGATTGTAATGAATATTTTTTTGTGAAGGATTAAAATGATTTTGAGTTCAATTGGACGGTCAATTTGGAGGATTTTTGAAATTTGGTCAATTTGGGCATGTTGGGCGAGACTTTGGTATAGATTGGGCTA
This sequence comes from Phalaenopsis hybrid cultivar, assembly GCA_002079205.1. NCBI lineage: Eukaryota > Viridiplantae > Streptophyta > Magnoliopsida > Asparagales > Orchidaceae > Phalaenopsis > Phalaenopsis hybrid cultivar. Next base: position 273,741 of record JXCR01085321.1, on the reverse strand, counting down.
GGCTTAGAATTTGGCTCAATTAAATTGTCCAAATGATCAAGGGAAATGTTATAAAGACTTTTCGTGAAGGAATGTAATTAAAATTTTGGATTTAAGGCAATCAATTTGGTGGAATTGTGAGACATGACTAATTTGGGGCAAATTTGGAGATTTTTGGATTTAGGTTGAAATGAAATGAAATTGAAGCTTCACCAAGGCCAATTTAATATCAAGTTTGATTTTTATGAATTTTATGAAGATTTTTCAACATAAGTTGTGGCAAATTGAGTGGGTTATGGGTTTAATTGGGTGAGATTAAGTCATGTGGCCAAAGTTGGGGCTTTGACCTAAATCAAAATTGGGCCAATAGCATGGGCTAATTAAGCTTGGATTTGGTTTATATTGTTCATATGAAAGGTGAATTTGAGTTTAGAATTGAAATTGTGGAAAATTGGGTCCAATTTGATGGACATTTGAGGTAAATTTGGGGAAATTGGGCCTTTAAAGGCAATTTGGGGTTTTGGTTAAAATAGTCAAAACGGCCAAATTGGGTCATGTGGTAGTTGTGGAAAGTGAAATTGGGAATATTTGGAATATTTTTGGAATTTTTGGGTTTTTTTGGAGTTTTTGGAATTTTGGGATATGGAGGGGTACTTTGTTAATTTGGCAATTTTTGGTGATTTTGGGTAATTTGGGTATTTTCAAAAGGTTTAAAATGATGTTTGAATAAATTTAGGTTTTTTGGGTAAATTTGGGAATTTCGGCCAAATTTAGGGTTTCAAGGGTAATTAGGTAATTTGGGGGAGTAGGGGCAAAAGGCTAAGTTGGGCATTTTGGTAGAGCTGGGGTGCCAACCACCATATATAAACCATGGACCAATGGAAACCCCATTTGGGTCAATTATGTACTTGTCTTAGCTAAACCCTAGCCTAGGGCTAGTGGGTTTAGGGGACCATCTACATGTGTATCCTAAAAGTATGAAGGGATCAAAGTCAGGAAATTTTAGTTTGGCTTGTGAGTGGTTGTGAGTGAGGTGCTTGTTGGTGAGTGCCTTAGCTCTAGACCAACACCCAGGGTCAACCCTATGGTCCAACAGTCCTATAGGAACTCTTCTTGAGCTCCTCATAGTGATCCCACCTACTAAGTGCAAGAGGTTAGGATCAATATGTAGAGCTTCAAGTTGAGTTAAGAAGGGATTATAATTTGTAATGCTAAGGGTTCCTTTTCTATTTTTCTAAGAATGTTCAATACAAAAGTCCTATGGTTAGACCTTAGGCTACTAAAGAGGAAAACTAGACCTCAACCAAAAATGAGGTCAACAGTGCACTACCAATCTGTGGGAGATATTCACGAGGACGAGATTAAAGATGTTTGAACTTAATCAATGCACAGAACACTTTATTTAGTATTATTCCTTTTAGTTGTTTGTTGTGTTGGATTGTATTTACTTTAATTGTTGAACTATATTGATGTTTGTGTTTGAAATTTAGATGATTAAATTTCAGTATTAGGATGTTTTAGTTTGCATTAAACACTGAATTAGATGTTTGTTGCTTGCTAAATGTTAGTTCTAATAGCACAGATTTATATATATAAGTGACTTTTGAGTTGTTTGTGAAAGATGATGTTAGCGTAATGTTAAATCATGCTTAGAAGGGTTCATTTGAGTTAATTAGAGGTAGACGTAGAACAGTACGGAGTAGATTTTCACAGAAAATGAATCTAGAAAAATTAAGGCATCAGCGCATGATGCCACGTTTTACAGAGAGCTGGCACATGATGCGCCAGATTTGGCGCATGATACGCCAAATTCCTAAAATCTCTAGATTGCATAAAAACCTGCTAAATCACACATTAAACTCCATTTTTACTGCTTGGGTTGTCTCTTACCTCTAAACCTTGATCTAGGGCTTCACATTGGGCACGATAGAATAGATTTCAAAGGCTGGAAATTGTAGATTTCATCTTCTCTTAGTAAGAATTTCAGTTTAACTTAGAAATTTTAGATTTTCACCATCGATTTTTCCTACATTATGGAAATCTAAAAATTGGGATTTTTGTTGAAAAATCTTGAAGAAAACTCGTGGTGAAAAGTTACTTGCCAAATAATTTTACTTGGAGAGTTAGATTTTAGATTTTGTAAATTATTTGAAATTTATTTTGATTTGTTTAGAATTTCAAATGGCTCCACGAGTAAAGAGAGGAAGGATAACGGATTTTGAATCATGGATATTTGTTAATTTGAAGGACCAACACAATTATAACACTCAAATCGAATTGAAAAGATTGATCCAGGAACGGGTATTCACTAACTTGAATGGCAAGATTGAGAGGTTGATTCTTACTAGAAATTGGGAATGGTTTTTCAACTTCACTGCAGTAGCAATTATGCCAATGTTTCAGGAGTTTTATGCCAACTTAAGATTTACTGATAACGATCACATTCTTGTGAGAGGTAAGCAAGTTGATATTACTGTAGAAAGGATCAATGCTTTTTATGAGCTGAGGAAAGTATTTCATGATGAATATGATACATTTGTGATGACTGATTCATCACTGGATGAAGTGATTGCCTTCCTGACCGTTGGAAAAGGAGAATGGAGGATTAAAAAAAAAGGTAAGATTGTTAACTTCTTTGCTTCCATGTTGATTAGCCAGTCAAAGATATGACACCACTTCATTACTGCTAGATTACTACCAACAAATCATCTTGCCAATGTAACAAAGGATAGAGCTGTATTGAACTATTGCATTCATAACATGAAAGCAATAAATGTTGGTGCTCTTATAGTTCATCACGCACGAAGTATAGCGAAGAGCTCTACAGGTAATGGTTTGGGTTACCCTATCCTGATTTTACTCTTTGTGAGCAATCAGGAGTAGAGTCTCATAGAAATGAAGAAAGAGTACAACCACAAAATTTTATTGGGAAGCATATGATTCAAAGAGTTGAGTCATTTGTTGAATCTAGGGGTGGAAGATGTGATATACACTCTACATCAGCTGTAGGGGAATCTACTTCTCACCCTGCATCATTAGAAAATATTATGGACCAACTCATGATTCAATAATTGGATATAGTGAGTATTCAGAATCAAACAGAAGAGATTAGAGTAAGAAATGCTTATAATGATGAGTATCAGCAGAGGAAAGTTCAACATGATATTGCTTTTGAGGTAGCTATGGTGAGGTATCTCAGGAGTAAATACAATGTGGAATTTCCTACTTGCGCCATCTTCGCTCCATATAATCCTATTCATGAAGAAGAAGAAGAAGAAGAAGAAGAAGAAGAAGAAGAAGAAGAAGATTTTGATGATGATGATGATGATGAGGAAGGTGATGAAGATTGATATTTTTGGGAGTTAGTTTATTTGTTTTGTTGTTTGTTTATTTTCACGTTGTATGGATTTTATTTGGTTGGCATTTAAAACTGTTGTAGTAAAAACTTTTATTTTTGTGTTGTAGAATTTAAATATAATAGTAACAGAAGATTTTTACTTTTTCTGCATTTTTGGTATTTTCAGTTTTTGTTTTTGTTTTTAAATCTTAGCAAATTCTATAAATTATTTTCTCTCATTTAATGCTTTAAAGCCTGTGTATTTTTAAAATTAGTGTCTGCAATGTACGAGAGCCTAGTTTTATAATCAGAAATCCTCTACAGGTTAGTTTTTATTTTCATTCATTTAATATTTTCTTTCACCAAATGAATTTTGTACTAAAATATTTTTAAAAATGCTTAAGAACTTAAGTTTGGGCGGAAGAAAATTTTCTTTTAAAAAGAAGGAAACTAAATTTTATTTGTCTTTAAGTAACAATATTTTTTAAAAAAATTAATTTACCATGACATTGAATATTAAGATTAAACTTTAAATGACTATACTTAAGTTTATGAATATTATCATTAATTTTGGTAAAAGTTTTTAATAATTAAGGTCAATTCTAATGTTAAAGATATTTGGTATGATAAGATAAGACTAAGTTTTTCTATTTAAAGTAAAGATAAGTGTATTTTTTAGGTATTAAGAATTTTAGAGTTTCATGTAAGAAGAAACGAATAAGACCTTATGAAAATTATAAACTAATATGAATTTATAAAGTGAAGAACGTTATAAAGTTTTGACTTTGAGAAGAGGATAGTGAAGTTCAAAACTATTAAAGGCTATCCCAATACACTTGAAAAAGAAAAAGAAATAAAAGTATTGAGAAGATCCTAAGAGAAAAAAAGGAGAAACAGAAAGAAAAGAGATAAAAAGAAAAAGAAAAGAAAAGAAAAATAAGTGAGGAGAAGTTTGAGGAAATGTCTAATCCAAAATTGACTTCACTTGAATCAACTTAAGGAAAAAGTTTTATTACATTTTCTAAACTTATATTGGATTACTAGTAGCATTATTAGTAAAGTTTTCCTAAAGTTCTTTTTTCATATGAATATTATAAAAATCCTTGATATGATGAATTGCAATTCTTCTAGAAATAAATAGAAATTCAGGAACCTTAAAATTAACTACTAAGTATTCTTGGACTTAGAATTTGAATCTATGTTAATATAGGGTTTTCTTAAATTTTATTATTTTATTTATTGAACTGAAGTATGGAAGTTATAAGTTATTCTCTATCTTAAGTTATATGCTTTAATGTAGTAAAAGAGTTACTTGAGGACAAGTAACATTTACGTTTAGGGAATTTTGATACACCAAAATAATATGTTATTTTAAGTATAAATTTTATGCTTATTTTTTGTGATATTAAACTTTAAAGAAGGATATTTTCATGTTTTTGTTGTTGGTATATCAATTTTAGGCATTTGGAGCAAAAGTAACAAAAGGATGAAATTTGGAGCCAAAATAGCGAAGTTTCAAATTCTAGCGCATGAAGCGCCAGATTGGCTCCAGATGCACCAAAGCCCATAACAGTGCAGTCTTCACCAAACTAACACATGATGCTCCAGACTGGCGCAAGATGCACCATTTGACAGAGAGTTGGGGCATCATGTGCCAAATTTGGCGGCAGATGCTCCATGGAAAACTTTTTGCGGATTAAGGCCTTCAAGACAAATTTTACTCAAATTTTCAAAAAGACACTTGTTTTAAACACTTATTAGAGTAATTCAATGAATCTAGACACTTTGGAAGGTTATTTTATGAAGGGAAATTTCTCTTCGATCAATAGACATGTTAGTTGAATTCAAAAGAGTTGAATTTTGGAAAGAATATTGGTAGAAATTTTTTATTTCTTTTTTGAGGGAGGCAACCCTTAATAAAAGAAGAAGGAGGTGAGTAGAGGTGTGTGGCACGAGTTATAGAGAGAGAGAGAGATAAAGTCAATGGCTTGGATATTTCCTTCAAGAATTATAAGAGGAGAGGGAAGGTGAAAGATTTCTTCTTCATCACGCTTCTAAGAGAGAATTAAGAGTGCTTGTGAAGAGAGAAAGGCTTGTAGAGAACTTCTAGGAGTTTTCTTGGGAAGGATTGTGAAAGAAGTTGTCTTTTAATTCTTTTACTTTGTAAACTTTCTTTTATTAATGAAATCTGTGTTTTGTAGTATCCTTCTCATGAATTTTGATTAGTCTTCTTTATCCTTATGCTTACGTTGAATATGGTTTTGTGAAGAATTTATTTTGTTTTATATGGTTTTAAATGTCAATAATTTGTAATGATTTCAACTCTAAACTTCATTTACTTTTTGATCTGGCCAATTGAAATGTTAAAATGTGTTGAGAAGCATATGCTCTGAAAGGGCTATGATTATTACTACATGGAGAGAATCACATTTGATTTCATGGGAGAGTATTTCATCTAGAGAATTGGGTGTGAATAAAGAAGGAAATATACTTTGTTGGATGCAGAATTGGAGATTTTAAGGTGTGGTGGCGCTATTTTGATTTGGGAAGTTGCGCGTAAGAAGTTATCGGTCACTGGAATTGAAATCTCGTCGCCCGCTATGGAAGGAGATTTTAATTTACATATAGATTTAAGCTTAGAGATGAAATCAAACTGACCCCATATTTTTCATAGTTTAAATGAAAGAGCACTATACCTCAAATCATGAAATCAAACTGACCCCATATTTTTCATAGTTTAAATGAAAGAGCGCTATACCTCAAACCCTTTATCTATCCCGAAGGATAAACACAAGACTTGAGGATGAGTCTCAATCAAATAAACTAAGAAATATATGACGTCCATTTCGTCTACAATACTGTTTTATTTTCTGACAATTTCCCCTATTTAATATAAATGATTAAATAGGATTTATATTAAGCTGGGTTCAGAAAAAGCTTCCTATAAGGGCAAGCCCCTATATTTAATTACATCCTAAATGACTGAGTTCACCTCAAAAAGCTCTCGATAAAAATTAGAAAATATTAGCTTCAAGGATTTTAAAAGGATAAGAATTTTCAATGAAATCAGATAAAGAGGTGTGAAATGGGATTGGCTCAAATTTAGAGGATTTTGTTGTTGGAATCCAAAAGAGGAAGAACTAGGGGATATCATAGATCCAGAGGAGAACCTCGGTGACCTCCTAAGCTATCCTATTATTTGGCTTCAATTTTGAGGAGAAAATTTTAGGTGTTTCATCCTGCCAATTTTACAAGTTTAGGACTTACACTCGTGTGAAATAATCATATAAATAGCCTGGAGGATGTGAGGATTTATGTCGTGAATAATGACAACCTCAGAATCCTAAGACGAGTTTAGGCTTATATTGTACAACATGGTTGTATAAAAGCCTAAAGATGAGGTGAGGATTTATGTTGCATAAATAGACAACCTCAAAATCCTATAACTTGGTTTTTTAAGTCTAAGGAAGGAATGGTTAGCTAGGGAAGACAGGTTTTGTTGTTTAAGATGGTCATGCTGCCTGCCATGCTAGCTCAAAGCTCCTCATCGTGGAGAGTTTAAGTTTTTTAGGGTGTTAAGTTATGATGTCAAATCAGAGGGCCCAATAGTTGAAGTTCTTTAAATGTTATGGGGGATGTTAAAGTTGATTAGAGCGACACCGGTTAGGATCCTATGGTTCCCTCGTTCTGGCACCACTATTTTCTATTGGATTCACTTAGTCCAAATGAATTTACTAAAGTCAACTTAATGAGTTTCATAATTTCATTTAGATTGCGGGAAGCCTTGTAAGCAACCGTAGGTTCCCTCCTCCAAGGGAATCCCGATCATCCGAAATAAACGTCTTAATATAGTTGTAGTTATTATTTTGGTGATTTTTGTGATTAAATTTTTAGTTATTTTATATTTTGAATGTTTTGGACGTGATTTTTATCTTGATTGATTTTAGTTTTGGTTTTGGTTTTGGTTTTGTGGCTATCCTAATAGTTTTAGTTTTCATGAAAAGTGACATCGTTGTTTAGCACGCCAGTTTGTGTTTTGTTCATACATGCAGGTAAGTAAGCATAATGTGAAAGCTTAAGAAAAGATAATGTTGTGAACTATAAAAGCGTACCTAGCAAGTTCTCTCATTCCACCACCTGATAGTTAAAACGCATATGAGGACATTTTATATGAAGCAGGAAAGTAAAGTTTTAGTGACCTACCTAAACCTATGTCATATCTTGGTGGGTCCATATTAATTTGATTAAGGATGATTTTTGTTAAGAAAAACATATTAAGTTTAGTAGACCTCTGAGGTATCCAAAAGGTCTAATGGAAGAAGCAGGTTCATGCTTCCCTCTCACCGCCTGGTGAAAAATCTCGAGCTCATTTTAAACTTATTATGTTGCTTATTAACCCATCATGTAAATATCTTTAATGCTTAGTGAACATTGATATTTCAATTATCCCTAAGAGTAGGGTAATTATAACTTATCATTTAATTTGAGGATTATGTGAGTGAAGATCCTTAATGGGGCAAGTTATTATCATCGAGTCACTTAGCCAACTTTTTAATTTAGGCTTGCAGTGTTTGAAAGATGTTCAATTTTTAACTATGTTCTCTTTTCTAATCCTCATTTAATTTGATTTAGCCTAGTTCACAACTAAGCTCTTAAGATTTTAGTAGATTTCTTAGTTATTTTTCTTTTTTTGAAAGAGATTGAATTTAAAGTGATGATGATTCATTTTTTAAATTCATTTGAACATAAAATAGGGGTGTTACATTGGTGAGTTATCAACACCCAAAATCATTCTCCCAAGTCTAGGATCATTTGGTTGATTAGACTTCCAAATTTTAATAATTTAAGGAAATTACAAATTTATCCCTTGATTATAGAAAGAGTGGGGTTAGTTTCTACCAATTAATCTCCTTATTTCTTAATTATCCAAGTAAGTTAGTCAAAATCAGAGGTTACCCTTTTCCCTCCCGAATTTAAGCCTAAATGTTAATTAAGGCCAAATTTCCAAAATTACATTTTTGCCCCTAAGGCTCTATTACTTCATAATTTATCAAATTTAATCCAAATGACTTTGGAATTTTTATCCCACCTCACTCATGGGTCAATTAAGACATCTGAGGAGAAAATATGATTTTTCAATATTTAGTTTAATTTACATATTTATTTTTATGCAAAAATAGGATTTTTCAAAGAAAATTGCATAACTTGACCAAGGTAAAGCCTAATCCCTTGAAATTTGTACTTGATGTAGACATAAAACAAAGAATAATTTGGACAAAATTTCATGATCTATTGAGCTATATTTGAATTTTATGGATTATTTTAATTCTTGGAGTATTTGATAATTATAAAATATTTTAAATGTGAAAAACTAAGTTTTATATTTTAATTAAGTCTCTCTAATGTCAAGGGACATAGAGAAATACATTTCACGATTTCTTGATTTTTTTTTTTGAATTCTTAGAATTATTTTAGTGAAAACCTATTTTTAGCCTTTAAAAATTATTTTGAGCTTTAAAATTCAATGTCTTCACTTTGAAAATTACGAAAAAATATTCCAATTGTTCCTAAGTGCTTAGGAAATAATTTAGGACATTTTCATGAATTTTATTATTTTTGTGATTTTTATCAATTTTTAATTATTTAAATATTAAAAATAGGCTTGAAAATGAAATTTTTATTTTAATTTTAAATTTATTTTTAGAAAATTCCTTTGATCTCAAAGAACTTGAAAAGCCAATTTTTATAATTTTTTTAGTTTCATGTTAATTGTTATAAATCATTTTAGTGTAAAAAGTGGCATTTAACTTGAAAAAATCAATTTAAGTTATTAAATGAGCTTCAAATGTTTTGAAATTTTTATGGGGAGTTTTTTTAAACTTTAAATCACAGTGGAGATTAAAAATCAAGTCATTTAGATGTTTGCATTTTCGAAAATTAATTTTATTTGTGTTTTAGGGTTGGTGGAAATTAGGTGTGTTCTCAATGACTTAACCCATGAAATTTTTTCCAAAGGGTTCTCTGGTCATAGTAAACCTTCCAAAATTTTAATGAATTTTTCTAATCAACATGCTAATTATTATGATTAATTTATGCAAATAATAGACATAAACTTGAAAAATATGGATCTCTGTCTAGAGATAGCCTCTGACTTTGGAAAAATTAGAAGATGTTCCTTAAGACAAAAGCAACAACATGCCAAAATTTTAAGTCATAGTGAGAAGTCTACTTGCATGGAGAATTAAATAACTCAAAACCATATTTAATTAATTAAAATTAAAATATGCATCAAATAAACTTTAAATCATTTCCACATTGTTCTCCTTTGTTCACTAAGCAAATGAGTATTTTTATTTTATTTTTGTAATTTTTCTACACCAAGATATGGATTTTAAAATTTAGGCCTATTTATTTAAATCAGAAAATACCCTATTTATCTACTTAAACGTACGGCGCCATGTTAACCTATGGCGGCTCCGAAACTCCACGCAGCACGCTCCCATTCGATGTCGTCATCCACGTCAGCACTGACTTGGCCCACGGTTCATGTTTGAAGGCACTGTCTGGTTAGATCTCAACCGTTGATGAGATAATGGTGCAATTGGATGGCTCCCCGCCATCGTTCCCAATGTATTAGCCCGATAACCATCCATTTTCAAAGCTTAAGATCTCACTCATTACTTAGCCAAATTAAGTATGTTTTGTTTCGAAAGGCTTGTCTAAGTGTGACGAGCACATCCATATGGTAACTAAGCCATTAAATTAAGCATAATAAAATGGAGAACCAAAATAGGCTTAGGAGGAGGAGGAGTTCAATACCTTTTCTCTGAGAAGTGAAGCTTTGATCAGAGGTGCTTGGCCAGTTCGTGGTGGTCCAAGGAGGCTAGGGATTAAGCCTCTTGGTGTAGTGAAAGGCCTAGGTATGAATTCAACCAAGCTCGATTTCAGATGTTGGTCTAGAGATATGTTAGGGGCTCTGTATGAGGAGGATTTGATGGGGCTTCTTCTTCATTCACTATGGTGATGGTGTGGGTGAGTTTAATTTGATTTGGGTGGAGTGTAGAGGTGTGGAGAGCTATGTCCTGTCTCCGACAAGGTTTTGAGCTCAAAAATTGAACTTGGCAAGGGGATTCAGGGCAATGTGGTGGTTGGGTTACACTGAAGAGGTCTCAACGAGGTTCTAGGAGAAATTTGGAGGGCTCTCTCTGAGAAATTTTTAGCACTCCCACCATGGCTGTGGAGGTGAGGCTTTTATAAAAATGGGCTTGGGATGGTTGTCATGGCCAATTAGGGGGTGAAAAGTGATGCTTAGGTGGAGGGTAAGGAGGCTCTAACATTTAATTTGGATGAGGTGTCCTCTAGGTTTGAAATGGGTTTGATTCCATGGGGTGACTCATTGTTTTGGACATTTTCCAGCCACTAGGCAAGTCTGACAGGCCAGGGGAGGTGGCTAGGAAGTCAGGGGAGCTAGGGGAATATGTCACAGCAATTAAATGAGCTGGTGTTTGGTTTTGTCAAAAATATCCTTGACTTAAGAAAATATGGAATGAAATCCATTAATTTGGTATTCTTTGGTTCATAGCTCATTTGGGTGGTTCCATAGGGTTTGGCTTGGTCAATAGGGTCCAAAACTTGGCTGTGGTGGCTTTGCCTTGACCAATTTGACATGTATAGGTTAATTTTGGTGCATGGGTCCAAGTGAGTGCAAATGATTAAGACTTGGGTTTGGACTAGGATAGCCATGACCTTAAGCCTAATTGATTGATCAACATTCTGTAGATTATTGTAATGAAGATTTTTGGTGAAGCATTGAAATGATTTGGAGTTCAATTGGACGGTTAATTTGGAAGATTTTTAAAATTTGGTCAATATGGGTATGTTAAATTAGACTTGGGTCTACATTGGGCTAGGATTGGAATTTGGCTCAATTGAAAGGTCCAAAATATCAAGGGAGATGTTATAAATATTTTTCATGAAGGAATGGAATGGAAATTTTAGGGCTAAGGCAATCAATTTGGTGGAATTTTGAGACATGGCCAATTTGGGGTAAATTTGGGGATTTTTGGATGAAATTAAATGAAATTGAAGCTTCACCAAGGCCAATTGAGGATCAAGTTTGATGTTTATGAATGTTATGAAGAGTTTTCAACATAAATTGTGGCAAATTGAGTGGGCTATGGGTTTAATTGGGTGATATTAGGTCATTTGCCAAAATTGGGGCTTTGACCTAAATCAAAATGGGGCTCAAAGCATGGGCCAATTAAGCTTGGATTTTGTTTATATTGTTCATATGGAAGGTGAATTTGAGTTTAAAATTGAAATTTGGGGAATTTGGGAGCAATTTGATGGACATTTGAGGTAAATTTAGGGAAATTGGGACTTTAAAGACAATTTGGGGGTTTTGGTTAAAATGGTCAAAATGGCCAAAATGGGTCATATGGAAGTTGAGAAAAGTGAAATTAGGAATATTTGAAATATTTTGGGAATTTTTGGAATTTTGGGCTAAGGAGGGGTTTTTTGGTGATTTAGCAATTTTTGGTGATTTTGGATAATTTGGTATTTTCAAAAGGTTTGAAATAATTTTTGAATAATTTGATTATTTTGGGAAAATTTGGAAATTTTGGCCTAATTGAGGGTTTTAAGGGTACTTAAGTAATTTGGGGGAGTTTAGGGGCAAAAGGCTAAGTTGGGCATTTTGGTAGAGTTGGGGTGCCAACCCCCATAAATAAGCTATGGACCAATGGAAACCGAGTTTGGGTCCTCTACGTATTGGTTTTAGCTAAACCATAGCCTTGGGCCAATGGGTTTAGGGGACCATCTACATGAGTATTCCAAAAGTATCAAGGGATCAAAGTCAAGAAATTTCAGTTTATGCTTGTGAGTGGTTGTGAGTGTGGTGCTTGTTGGTGAGTGCCTTAGCTCTAGACCAATACCCAACGTCAACCCTAAGGTCCAACAATCCTATAGGAACTCTTCTTGAGCTCCCTCATAGTGAACCCACCTATTAAGTGCTAGAGATTAAGACCAATATGTAGAACTTCAAGTTGAGTAAAGAATGGTCAATAAGAAATTCTAATGGTGAGGGTTCCTTTTCTAGTTTTCTAAGAATAGTCAATAAGAAATTCCTATGACTAGACCTTAAGCTACTAAAGAGGAAAAATAGACCTCAACAAAAAATGAGGTCAACAAGGTGACAGATTAAAATCCCCAATTTCGTTCAGTTGATTGGAAATTGAAGCGAGATTGCTAGCCCTCAGAGGAGGGAGTAGTGGGAGCTCTAGAGTGGCAGCCAGTATCCTCCTAGCCTAACCACGAAATTAGGAACCTAACTCTGTATTAATCAACGCTATTCATACACTCAGAAGCGAGTAAACAATAGGATTGCTCTTATTTGGCATAAAATAGTTTTTATATATGTTTTCAAATGATTTTAATTTCTTCACAAACTATATACTCCTTGTAAAGGGGAATGATGCTTTCTTAGATTTGGACTTTCTGTCACAACATCTTAGATTTAATTTTCGTAAATTTACTTTTGAAAGTTTAGCATTTAGTTTAGTTAACTTTATCTTTCAACTGCATTTTCTTTATCATTCACATATTACTTAATATTCAAACTTCGCACTTCACTTTTTATACTTTTAAAATAGTACTTTACATTATAATTTTAGGAACTTATTTATATGCATTTCCAACTTCCCTGTGGGATCGATACCTAGGACTCCATTAGAGACATTTTTTACTTGAGCGATACGTATACTTACGTTATTATTAATGGAGATTTGGCAGTTTAAAGATTATTAAAAGATATAACTATTTTCATTGAAGTTATTTTGTTGGGATTAATTACATATTTTGTTGTTACTTCTGTCGTGTGTATTTTTTAATAATGAAAAATATTTGCAAAATTAACACACTAAATTCAGCCGCATCAGCAGATAATTAGAGAGTATCCTAAGAGGGTTTTGTTACATTAAACGTTGAACATTTGATAACCTTATTAGGAGAGTAGGTGATTTAGATTTGACTAATGCTAAGAAAAACACGAACAGACCTTGTATAAAAAATAATCTTAATTTATAAGAATTAAATGAACATACTCATTAAGCACAAGGGAGAAAAATGATTCATCTAGCCGACCCTACTTAGTAGGTAAAGGTTTGTTGTTGTTGTTGGGAGAGCCCAAGCCAAGGAAGAAAGAAGTAAAAGAGAAAGCTAGAAAAAGCAAATTGTGAAAGATTTAACTTCCTTTTGTAGGAAATAGAGTTTGAAGTGGCACCTCAAAGGTGGTATTTTGATCCCATATTTACAAGGTTTTTTATTACTCCAAGTGAGTCTACATTTTAATCCAAATAATAAATAAATAGCAAATCCATTACATACACAAGGGAATTGCGATATAGATACAAATGGACTATTATCTCATCTAGTGCCTTGGGGATTTCACAAATTAGAGGAGCTGTTGCTTTGAGCGAGAGAGCTCCTTTAAAATCTAGGTGAGTAGCATTGGGGCAAGCAAATGCCTAATAGACTAGAAAAATGTCTACTAGCTTAAACTTTGTGGACTGGGCAAGTCTCATATAGGTTTGAGTTCATTGAATTATGTGAGTGCCCTTTCGCACTTAGGTCCCCCAAAATGAATTAGTGCTCTATTGAGCTTGAGCCTACCAAGACGGAAGGGTGTCTTCTAAACTTCAAGCAACTTTTTAGGAGTTTTGGGTCTGTGACATTTTGAGACTTGTGTCTCTACTATCTGGTGAATTCTATAACTGTCCTAGTTTACATGTCTAAGTGTACATTGGGCATGATGCTAGTATAGACATACATTACACAAATTTCGTTAAGCAAACTCGTTAGTTGCTTGTCTTCTTCATCTATAAGATCGATTTTCTTTCGGATGGACCAAAATTAAAACCGAAAATATTATATTTCAATTGATAACTTTAATAAATAGAANAAGATTATTAAAAGATATAACTATTTTCATTGAAGTTATTTTGTTGGGATTAATTACATATTTTGTTGTTACATCTGTCATGTGTATTTATTAATATTGAAAAATATTTGTAAAATTAACACACTAAATCCAGCCGCATCAGCAGATAATTAGAGAGTATCCTAAGATGGTTTTGTTACATTAAATGTCGAACATTTGACAACCTTATCAGGAGACTAGGTGCTTTAGATTTGACTAATGCTAAGAAAAACACGAACAGTCCTTGTTTAAAAAATAATCTTAATTTATAAGAATTAAATGAACATACTCATTAAGGCACAAGGGACAAAAATGATTGATCTAGCCGACCCCACTTAGTAGGTAAAGGTTTGTTGTTGTTGTTGGGAGAGCCCAAGCCAAGGAAGAAAGAAGTAAAAGAGAAAGCTAGAAAAAGCAAATTGTGAAAGATTTAACTCCCTTTTGTAGGAAATAGAGTTTGAAGTAGCACCTCAAAGGTGGTATTTTGATCTCATATTTACAAGGTTTTTTATTTCTCCAAGTAAGTCTACATTTTAATCTAAATAATAAATAAATAGCAAATCCATCACATACACAAGGGAATGGCGATATAGATACAAATGGACTATTATCTCATCTAGTGCCTTGGGGATTTCACAAATTAGAGGAGTCGTTGCTTTGAGCGGGAGAGCTCCTTTAAAATCTAGGTGAGTAGCTTTGGGGCAAGCAAATGCCTAGTAGACTAGAAAAATGTCTACTAGCTTAAACTTTGTGGTATGGGCGAGTCTCATATAGGTTTGAGTTCATTGAATTTGGCGAGTGCCCTTTCGCACTTAGGTCCCCCAAAATGAATTAGTGCTCTATTGAGCTTGAGCCTACCAAGAAGGAAGGGTGTCTTCTAAACTTCAAGAAAATTTTTAGGAGTTTTGGGTGTGTGACATTTTGAGACTTGTGTCTCTAATATCTGGTGAATTCAATAACTGTCCTAGTTTACATGTCTAAGTGTACATAGGGCATGATGCTAGTATAGACATACATTAAACAAATTTCTTTAAGCAAACTCGTTAGTTGCTTGTCTTCTTCATCTATAAGATCGATCTTCTTTCAGATGGACCAAAATTAATACCGAAAATATTATATTTCAATCGATAACTTTAATAAATAGACTACCCATTTGTTGTTCGGGCCCGAAAGGGTCCGATGTTTAGATTCAATAATAGATTTCCAAATTTTTTCCACATTGCTGCTTTTGAAGCAAGGAAATAGCCTCTTATTGATTGCTTAAACTCTCTTCNAAATAGAATACCCATTTGTTGTTCGGGCCCGAAAGGGTCCGATGTTTAGATTCAATAATAGATTTCCAAATTCTTTCCACATTGCTGCTTTTGAAACAAGGAAATAGCCTCTTATTGATTCCTTAAACTCTCTTATTTTGCCATGAAGTAATAATTTTTCTAATCAGATAAGAACAGAAAAAGTTAGGTGTTTTTTGTTTCCAGCTTTCAACAACATGAAATAGAGAATATTGAAGAGCACGGGTATCATCATAGCAGAAGAGGAGAGAGTGAATTAATATATATTCATGGAAGTGCACACTTTTTTTTTGTTTTGGGTAAAAACAGAAATATAAATTTAGAATCTATAATTAATTCCATATAAAAAGATCNCACGGGTATCATCATAGCAGAAGAGGAGAGAGTGAATTAATATATATTCATGGAAGTGCACACTTTTTTTTTTGTTTTGGGTAAAAACAGAAATAAAAATTTAGAATCTATAATTAATTCCATATAAAAAGATATCTACCTATTCAGATTAATGAAACTAATTCCATGAAAAAAGAGAAACAAATGCAATATTTTCTATAATATACGAAGGATAATGATAGCAGTCTAAAATAAAATCCAAATCATCTAGGTGAGCTGAAATCTCCAAAGAACGGAACTAAGATCCACCGACTCAAGGGGTCATTTCCAGCTTGTTTTGATCCTCATACATTAAGAGCTTTCGAGACATTNTATACAAAGGATAATGATAGCAGTCTAAAATAAAATCCAAATCATCTAGGTGAGCTGAAATCTCCAAAGAACTGAACTAAGATCCACCGACTCAAGGGGTCATTTCCGGCTTGTTTTGATCCTCATACATTAAGAGCTTTCGAGACATTCGGTTTACTGAAAGTAAGTGCAGTGTAATTGAATTTAATATATTTAAAATAAATTAGAATTATGTGGTTGTATGTAAAGCAAATGCAAGAGATTTTTTTTTCTGTGCTTAGTTAAAAGTAAAATAAAACGGAATTAATGTTAAATTTGACAAGTAGGAATAGACATTGGTGACATCAAATGACCAACGGCAGTTGGCGGGGGCTTATTGCATTGGTTGAGGACGGTAGTGATTGCAGCCGATGACGACAATAGTGGCGGCCAAAAACTATGGTGACGGCGGTCAACAACGATGGTTATGCTGGCGACGAGCAGCTACAGGTAGATGACAATTGGCAAAGGCCCACAACAGAAAAGGTCGTAGAAGCAACTTGAGCAGTGTATTTAGAAATCGACATATGTTCTAAGTCATCAATATTAAACTAACGGGTGAGTTTTGAATTTATTAAAAAAATTACTTTGTATTCCATTTGCATCTAACCAAACACCAAAATATTTAAAATCCTCTACATTTCATTTTTAAAACCCAGCTAATACGAGCAAACAAACAAGCCTTCAGTAAAGTTTTCAGAAGGAGTAATTGGGAAATGTTCAAGTGTTTTCTCTATTCCAAAAATGAGTTTAGACTTATTGATCAGAGTTGAAGTTGAAATCATTTTTGATTAAAAAAACCCCTTTGTCATTGTATACACAAAATATGAGTACACAAAACTTTTTGTTTATTTAAATTTGAGCCCACCTGTAGAAGTAGTTGAATCGAGCACACCTATCAAAATAGTTAAATCAAGCCCGTTGTTGATCCAGTTAAATTCATCCTCCTAAAAAGAATGACCTAGCCAACCTATGTGAGGTTGGCTATCAGAGGAAGAAATTAGGACTAGTAACGACATCTGTCAAACCCTTATTAAAAACACTGCCCCCACTTGAGACACAAATATTTTCACCAGGCAGTAGGAACGAGCGTCGTACCAGCAACACCTGATACCCACATCACAGTCTTTTCATTAAGACACAAGAAAAAGACATCATACAGTACAAGATATACTATGTCGACTATTTTATTGCTTTTCTTTTTTGTATAAAAAAGATGAAGGAAAATGAAAGAGAACATTTTCTTCCCTCTCCGGAACTTTCAATCTCATTTCTCTCTCTCTCTAAAATCATATACTTCTGGGAACATTCGAGGAGCAGCACTCCTCCGACTTATCAAAGATAAGAATTCGATAAATCTCCTAAAATTCCCTCTAAAGATTCTCATCTAGCTCTTCTAAATGAAGACGAGAACTAATGTTATAACCAATATTATGGTTCACGGTCACACGTAGTAAAGGCAATTCTACTTCCAAAAGAATCACTTTCTCCAACCCAAAGGGCAATTATGCATGGTGAAGCGCTTATAGCAGTACAATAGCACCACAACACATATGGGAGTCTATCATGTCAGTCTTTCTTAGTGGCATGAAGAGTTTTTCTATTCCTGTTCACCAAACTTTATTGAAAGCTATGGGCAAGTTCTTTGCCCCCGGTAATAAACCGTGGAATATCATCAATCAATATTATCACGATGGGCAAACATATTAATCTTGCCATCTTAAAAGACAGGTCGTCATAAAAAATGATCTGATGGGTACCCGAAAATGATATATAATGTGATTTTGTAAAGAAGCATAGCATATTTCTGCTCTCACTGCTCTCAATGGAATGGCTTCTGCATACTTTGAAAATTAATCGGTGGTTGTCAAAATAAACGGCTCTTATGGGAGACAGTACAATATTAATTCCCCAAGCCTCAAAAGGTGACGATTCAACTATATGATGCAAAGTATTAAAGAATTGGTGCAATACCGAGCTAAAAATCTAGCACTCGCACCTCTTAGCAAACTTAATGCAATTTCAAGTCATTGATTGCCAACAATACTCAAAATTTTTATCTTTAACTTCATCATAGAGATGATTTGGTGAGATCTGACTATGCCCTCATGTACTTCGTTCATGACCTTACAAATTTCATCACTTTCAAGGCAATAAAGTCACATCTTATTGAATAAACATCTATCCAAAGTGTCATTCATGATTGTAAATGAGATGACCGACCTTTAAATTTGAGCAACTAAACTGCGATTGCCTAGGAGCCTCCTTTTGACCAAATAGTCGAAGTCCTACTGCCAGGCATGAGCTTAGTCAGCAAAAGTTGCAACGTCCTCATCTAATGTAACTGAAGGTATACCTACAGGCATATAAAAAACTACCCATAATATAACCCTTTTACCTTGGATCATGATTATCGTGCGGTCTCAATTTGGGTAGCAAGTTCTTTCACCAATTTGGTCAAGGTGCTTGCATTACCTTAAATGACCATGATATTTTAATCAATATCACGTAGGAGATATAGGCTAGCAAAGACAACTCATTTGTGATAAATCATATATGGTTTTAACACCTTATAGGTACCCATCATAAGTTGAGAATCACCATATATCTTAATTTCCCTTTAAATTCAAGTAAATGATAATCTACAATCCCGTATTCCGCATCATTATTAGTACGTGACTCTATCAAGAAATAAAAATAATGTAGAATAAGACGTTAGAGGGACACAAAAGATAAGCAAGATCCCAGTCTTTACGTGTGAGATGACCTTGGGTAGGTCTTCTTTCAAAGAAATATCATCGAAATATAACTCTCAATTTGGACTGTCAATCTCCAAAACTTTCGTGCCCAACAGATCACCATTAAGAGGCAAAATAGCTAGTACAGGATGGCAGTAAAGAAATAGCTAAGGGGCATAAATGTTGACAAAAAGAGTAAAATCATGCTCATTTGGCCAATCAATGAGGGAATATACCGCACACATCCAAGATGAGTGGTATGAGGGTATCTGTCACATTCATCCATGATGGATCGAACATGCTGGATTTGAACCCTATATATAGCGAGTAATCAAATAAAGTGCTAAGAATAAACGAATAGATTTCCTGCTCGATAAAGGTATCAATTGAATTTGACCTTAGTCAATCAAAGTACAAAAGAAAACCACTAAAGCAGGGCGAATCATCAAATACTGCATGGGATTAACTCTAGTGAGACAAAATAAAATATTCCAGCATCTGAACTGCAAATATCTACAACAAAAAATTTTTCTTGCTCGGAAGATATTCCATTTCAATGAGAATGAAACACCAATAAGATGGTATAATGTATTATCTTTCCTCTAGTCATTGGTCTAAGCAAGTAATGCAATGACTAACTTATCCAATGTTGTAGTGTAAAGAAGGTCACCTTAGGATAAGGGCCACAAACACCAGTGGGCTTAGAAGGTAACATTTGATATCATCAAATGCCTTCTGACACAAATCATCTCAATAGAAATGGGCATCGTTCTTTTCTAGGATTGCAAAAGACCGACAACTACATACTAAGATATAAACCTCCAAAGGAATGCTCACTTTCCCAAAAGAAAATGTGACTACATAAGGATCTTAGGTGATTCCCTAAGATGGCCTTCATTTTAATGAGGTCCATCTCAATTCCCTTATGTTGAATGAAAAAAGCCCAAAAAACTTCCACAAAAATATGCCGAAAGCACATTTCAAAGGAGTCATTTTCAAACCATACTTCCTGAGACATTTGAAAATTATTCTCATGTCAATCATGTGATCTTCCTTGAGAAAAGTTTTCACTACCATGTCCTCAGTATATCATTCGAAATGTTTATGCAACATGACATCGAAGGTGTGTGCCATCGCATGTTGATAAGTAGTCGCGACATCTTCAAGCTAAAGACCATAACCTTATAGCAAAAGACACCAATATGAGTGTGAAATAACGCACGTTGCTCATCATATGAGACCATTTGAATATGATTTTATCCAAACAAACCATCCATAATTGAGAACATCGAATTGAATGAAGCGACATCAACCATAAACTCGAGAATAGACAAAGGAAAATTTTCTTTTTAGCCTTATCCAAATCCTTAAAATCTACAAAAACTCGCATATATTCATTTTTTACAAACCGACACAATATTTTTCAACCAGATAGGGCAAGGTTTTTCAGCATATCCCACCTCAATGAGTTTTTTTTTTGTTTTTTGATAACCATATATCCTATATAGTAGAGGATTGCTAAACTAGACCCCTGCCATATTAATGGCTAACTAATGCATAGTTATTTGTGAGTCTAGGTCCGACATTTTGGCATAGCTTTATGCATGTTGATCACAAAATTCTTATAACACTTAAAGGATTTCTTCAGTCATTGAATCTGACATTAGGCTACTAATACAAGTAGGACAAGAATCCTTATCTATACATAAATTCACCTTAACAAACTCGTCAATCGTCGAAGAAATCCATCTTCGAGCTCTAAAGGGACATCCAAGATCTCAGTTCCAGGTTTCATAGTGTCACCGCAAGGACATGTAGACAACGTCCTACAAGAAGCATAGAATAGTTTATATTTCATTGAGCTAGATTGTTCAATGCGATTGAAACCATGTTTGTTCATAGCAGATCAATTCTGCCACATTTATTTACACATCTTTGATTGGACAACAGACCATTTCGAAGGAAAACTATCATTATTTAGCAATTTATCGACCAAAAAAGAATGGTAGTAAAAAAAAAGAACGTCCTCCATTAATTCATTATCATAAAAAAGTAAGGGTAGTAATAAAATAGAACATCCTCCATTAATTCATTATCATCAAAAAGAAATATTACAATATCATGTTTTACATGTGTATCTACACTATAAAACAAAATAGCATTCTTACTATGCCCTGTCTTAGGAGATACCTAAAAAAGTCTACAAATTGTCAGCAATTGATATGTTCCTTGTAATTAGGTCCTTATATTACTGCTAGGGCGTGAACGTGAAACTTCTTATATGCAATAGTATAACAATAATTCTGATTATATTTTTCACTTATATTTCCTTATTTCACAAAAAACCAAAAACTTGATCTTAAAGAAAAATTAGAATTTAACTTTCAATTTATATATTAGGATACTACGCAAGAATACGTATCATTATCAAGTAATATAAGACTTTTTTATTAAGACATGAAAATTGAACCCAAAGAGAAGATATGCAATATGTACTTTCTGGAAAACTTACTATTTTTAAAAAGATAATTATTTAAACTAAAGACATTTTCACGGCAAAGAAAGTTTAAATATTTTTTGTAATTTTAGTATTTTGACAAAAACAGTACAAACATAAAAAGACAACTTGATTTTTTGTAGAAGAAAAACACTAAATATGATAATATATTTCTCATTATCACAAATCAATAATAAATATAGGAATTCTGTTGTGGATTTATGCATATTGTATTGTGCCAAATAAAAGCAATAATATTCTTTACTCTTACTAAAAAAAGCTATAAAGAACACTGGCTAATTTAAATTTTGAAAAGTTCTAAAGACCGGCTAGGCAAGCAAGATACTAGCTCTCACTCTAGAGTTCCCTCGATTCCCTCCACCTAAGGGCTAACACCTCGTATCAGAACCTAAAACAATAAACAAAGTTGGGGGCTTTAACTTGTCACTTTAAAGTCCTCTAACTCTATACCATTCCATGAATATTTCCCTAATTATTTGCACTCAATCATATGAACTACATTCTCATTCATACAACCTCATGTGATTCTTTCCAATTGTTGACTGAGACAATACCACATCAGTTCTTACATGTTCTCACAACAAATTTTAACATCTATATTGACTAAATCAACAACTAAATGAAGTACATGGATTCAAATAATTGTGGTTTCTTCCAACATTAAAGACCAATACTCTCTACAACTTCCATCTAACACTTAATTACCTATCATTTTAAGAAGAAAGATAAAGAAAACTACTCAAAATCCATGGAAAAACAAAAACACACTTTAGTTTAAAATTAGAAATCATTGTCAAACCAACAACAAGTCTCAATTAAAACCAAAAGTAGTCTAAAAATAAAAGATAAAAACTTATCTCAAGACCTCCACCAAACTCTTGAAGTTCCTTTGAATCTCTTCTCTTTTACAACACTCTCAATATAAAACTAGAAATAAAAAAAAGATAAATATGTGGTGCCTAGAAATCTCTCCAACTAACTCCCTAATTTCTGAACTTTTAAAACTTTTTTAGTACTTTTAGGACCTCTTTCAAAGTCCCAATCTTCTTTCTTTTATAATTCTCCAAAAGGTGCCTTGGTATTCCTTCAAAATGTGTCTTGATTCTATGTATTTCCCCAAGAGATGCATCTTTCGCAATAATTTTCATCCATGGTGGTTGTAACCACATATTAAGTCAATATGTGCCTCAAAAACCTCTTCAAAATTCACAAAAAACTGAATTTACTCATCTAATAACTACCATTGGCACTTAAGCACGGGGCCTCGAGTGCTTAGGCATGGTCTTCTCTGTTTACTCGGAGCTTAAGCGTCGGATCTGGCGCTTAGGCGCCAAAACACTTTTGCACATTTTTCACATATTTGCTCCAAATTTGATCATATTTCACTCCTTTAAGCATTTTTCACTGTTTTACCTATACCTGAAATACACACAAATATCTTCCATTAAAGCGCAATATCTCAAAAATAGGTATAAAAATGTGTCTAAAACATAATATAATTTAGGTGTATCAGTTTGCTTTTTCACTTCTTTGAGCATTTTTTCCATTTTTACTTGTATCTGTAAGAAAAACACAAAAATTCCTTCCATTAAAGCGCAATATCTCAAAAATAGGTATAAAAATGTGTCTAAAAATACTATATATTTTAGGTGTATCAAGGCGTCAACCTAAAAGTCAAAATCTCTTCTTAAAGCATTCGAGTAGATAGAAGGAAGACTATAAACTTCAACAAGGAGAATGTATAGAGAATTATCTCCTCCTCTAAATCATTTGGAGTCAAAATAGTCTTCTTCTTTGAAGATTAAACTGCACAAACATCGATCTATAGCTCAAAATCATCGTCAACCTTAATCTCAATTATGAACTAGAAGAACCATGGAACCAAGCCTCTTTTTGTCCATTCTCATTAAAGTCATTGAGAATAAGCCTCTTTGGGGACAATCTTCTTAAGTTGAGTGATAATAAGTCAAGAGTATACGTGTTAATCACATTCACCATTGCACAAAGTCCACAAATATATGGTTCAATGAGGTACCTTACAATAGCGGCGTTATTTATAACATGCATTTATGATCTATAACTAAAAACATAACCTCATCAAAGAAAGAAATACTAAGCACATCCTGAGATAGTCCTAGCTCTTTCAACTTAATTTTGCAAAATAAACTAAAAAAACCTTGGGCTCCAACATTACCAAGGTCTTTTACAGATCAAAGGAAAATATTATTGCATAATAAACACTCAACAATACTGATAGCTATTTAAGATGAGTCAAGAAATTATAATCAACATTATCATACTGATTTTAGGGACTCTTATTTCGACTCTAAAGAAAAAGGGAATTCTCAATTCCTTGATAGTGATATTATTCCTCTTATTTTGAATAGTATGCATTCTACACTATGAGGGAGCATCTTGCCACTCGTAAGTTAAGCCTATTAGATATCCTCAACAAGGGACTCATGTGAAGATCCCCATTGCAGAACTCATCAACTCGATCAACATGTAGATAGTTCGAATGAGATGAAGGATCCTAGTAGTCACAAAAATCATCTTCACAATCAGACACCTATTAAATGCCACCTAAGGTAGGCATAAAAGGAGCCTCCTGATCTTCCAAACAAATCATCAGAAATAAGAAAATAAGAGAAGAACATGAAAACTACATAATTCATTCTGTCCAAATTATTACAAGGTTTATGAGAAATCTCAGGGATATCACTCGAACATCTAGACTCACTCACAATATTTACAATACATCATCTGATGCAAAAATCAAAAAGAACATTAGTAGTGCTATAAGGAATCTCTACTACAACATCTAAAATGATTTTGACTGATATCTGCCATATAGTCTTCTCCAAAAACTATTCGTAATTCCTTATCACTAGCTTTATACTTGGATTAAAGACAGTGCTTGAAGAGATGACAATCCAGCAAGACGTGATATCAGTGGTTGTGATACTGGCAAGAGTCAGGCTCTGAAGTCTTCCCCAATTTTTTATGTCTCAATGACAGAGGTAGCAGCAAACCCTATTCAAGAAAGTTCTTAAAGATTTTGTAGATGCAATCACTTTTAAGAGGATACACCATATATTTAATCTCACAAGTCGGAGAGTCATTTTTTTGAAAAGATGGGCAAGCTAGCTTGACCGTCACGATAGTCTTGCTATTAAGTGAAGCAAAATCTAAACTCTCATCCATCCTTCAATAAGGACCAAAAACATTAGAAAGTTGTCTTCCTTCATATTTGTTTCTATCATTCTTAAGGACCGCAAACCATACAAAATCCTATAAGCTAGCCGACTATGAGACTAATTTTTCAATGATTTTTATTTGATGCATCTTTAGCAACACATCATTGGGACCTTTCAACTTAGACATATGGAATGATACTGAATGCTACTCTTGGAGTGGAGGCTCACATTAGAAATTGAGATTTCTCCAATGCATTATAAAATCCAAGAGTGACAAGTTGGGCTTCTACTAGGCTATCATCAGGTCACTCAAGGTAGTATGGTGACATGCTCTGACAAAACACTTCATAAAGGCATCTTCTAGCACACCAAATGTCTTGAATATGTCGTTGGGTAATTTAGCATGTAATTAAAAAATAAGTCTTATCAAGCTAATGATAAATAAGTGAAGGAGGAGTGCATCATTGTTTCTTATGTTGCAAAAAAGAGTTTTGCACCCGGTAAAACATTGTTTAGGATTCTTGACCCGACCCATAATTACACGGTTATTTAGTTTCCTGGCCAAAAACTTGACCCAATTTTATTAAGCGGCTAGTGTGAAAAATGAATATATTATAAAATTTATAATACATATCGTTTCAAGTAATATAAGATTTTATTTAAAAATCCCAGTACCGATCCCACAGGAAACTAGTTAAGAAATCCCTTAGGCTAATTCTAATTTACTACTATCAGGTTTTACTTTGGAAAATTGAAAATTTTAAATTTCCTAAAATTAATAATTTACAAATTTAACTAAATTAAATAAAAACCTAATCTAAGGAGATTGGTTAAATTTTAGAAAGTTTTTATAAAATCAAAAGCCCTTTTAGCTTGCAATGAGATCATAATCATCATGGGAATCAAATGTTTAAAAGATAAAATGTAGTTTTGTGTCAAATAGGGTCATACGTATTCTTTACCTTCTCCCAATTGCATAAAAAACATTGGCTGATCTAAAGTAAGGTTCCAAATTCTCTCAGGTAATGTTGGGTAGGTTCTACTCTCTCACTTTCAGATTACCCGTTATGCTCTCTCTATAGGACTAACCGGTCCTAAGTTTCCAAACTCCAGACCAAATTGGCAGGAATCAATTCCGTCCCCCTAAAAACACCAATTCTACTCCTATCAAAACTTATCTCTCTATTTATTTGAACTAAGCCGTGAACTACATTCTCACTCATGAAATTAATGTGATTCTTACTAGTTGAGGAATATATAGTCATCTTGGGTCATTATGCATTCTCAACAAATTTTAACATACCAATTGATCAGATTAAATATGTAAATTAAGTACAAAGTAATGAATTATCATAAGTATGAAATATGAGAAATCTTAAACAATTTAAGTTCTACAGAAGTTTAAATCTCACCAAAAGGAGAAAGAGTAAGGAAAACTACTCACTATGTATGGATAAAACATAACAAACAATTTTGTTTAAATTAAAGAAAAATCAGTAAAAAAGTGTTTACAAAAATTATAATATAATGAAGAACACAATAGTAAACTTTTTCTCTCTGAAAGAAAGATGACATACTCTTCAACAAAGTCTCTTTCTAATCCCCACAAAGCCCCTACAATTCCTTACAATATCTCTCAAAATCCCTCACCAATCTCTCTAAAAAATGTAGAAATCCACATCTCCTACTCCTATCTACAACCTCTAGATAATCTTGTAGATTTAAAGAGTTTGAAATTCCAAAAGGTACTTTCTCAAGTGCCAAAATTATTCTTATAACTTCTTAGAGCATCTTGAAACCTTCCAAAACTGTTTCTGGTGCTTAGGCACCAATATATGGCACCATGGTGCTAGAAATGAACGAGACTGACACTTAGATGCCACCCTGTTGTTAGAGAGTAGGAAATATTCCTAAAAGAAATGATATGCCACTAAATTTTACTTTAAATTTAAAATTTTTGATGTGTGGGGTTTGACTTTTATGAGACTATTTATACCATCTTTCAAAAACCTATAAATTTTAATTTTTATGGAATATGTTTCTAAATGGATTGAAGCAGTTGTTTTATCTCACTTTGATGCAAGATTTGTTGTAAAATTTGTAAATAAAAATATCCTTACCAGAGTTGGAATGCTGAGAGTGATCATTACAGATGGGGAAAGTTATTTTAAGAATAAAAGAATTGAAACATTAACTGAGAATTATGGATTTAAACATAGAATTTCCACATTATATCATGCATAAACTAGTGGTCTATGATCCCGACTTTCTATATATAAAGATGTAAAATGCAATGTATGCGATTATATTTATAATATTTTAATCTGGGCTACTATGCAAGTATATGCAGCATTATCAAGTAATATATAACTTTCTAATTAAATTTTGAATATCGAACCCACAAAAAGGATTAGTTTTTTATAACAAAATACTTAGAAATGTATATTCTTACTCAAATTTAAGATATTATAATATAAATAAAAGTTTGATTCCTTTTGTAAATTTTGATAATTGAAAATAAAGTAAGAAACTAATTAACTTAACTAAAATACTTGTAAGATGAAGGCAATATAAGTAAAATAAACTTTTCCTTATCATGAATCAGTGATAAACATAAAAATTCAGTTGTAAAAGTATGCTAAATGTTTTGTGCCAAATAGGAGCAATAATATTTTTTTTCCTTACTATAGATGTTATAAAGAACATTGGTTAATCTATAGTTTGAACAATTTTAAAGATCTGCTAGGCAGCGAAGATACTAGCTCTCACTCTAGAGTTCCTTATTCTCCCTCCACTTGGAGACTAACATCTCATATTAAAACCTAAAACTATAAATCAAATTGGGGGCTTTAGCATGTCACTCTAAATTCCTCTAATTCTACACCCTTGAAAAGTTTATTTCTCTATTTATTTGCACTCAACCCCATGAACTACATTCTCATTCATGAAATCAATATGTGATTTCAACCATTTGTTGACTGAGAAAATACCATCTCAGATATTACATGTTCTAACAATAGGTTTTAACATCTTAATTGGTTAAATCAAGAAGTAGATGAAGTGTAAGGTCTTAAATCATCACAACTTCTTCCAACATTGAAGTCTAATACTTTACATACCTTCCTTAATACATTTAATCACTTATCATTTTAAGGAAATAGATAAAGAAACCTACTTAGAACCCAAGGAGAAAACACAACCACACATGAGTTTAAAAGTGGAAATCATGCACACAAACAAGAAATCAAAATTAAAAACCAATTGTAGTTACAAAGATAAATACTTATCTCAAATGTCTCCACCAAATGTATTGAAGTTCCTTTGAATTCTCTTCTTTTTCTCATATTACAAGACCAACACTCAAAATAAAATAAAATAAAGTAAAGGTGGCCGGTGGTGGCTGTGGCGGCGGTTGTAAATTTTGGGGGTTGGTTGTTGGCCTCTTCTTTTGGAAAATCTAAGTCTTTTCTTATAAAAATCCAAGGGGTGCATTGGTGCCTCCTCAAAAAGATGTCTCCATTCAATGAATCTTCTAGAATTTGTCTCCTCAAAAGCCAATTGAATTATTTTTTGTGTCCATGGGCTATTTCCCACATTTTTATCAAGGGTTGCTTCAAACACCTCTTCAAAATTCCGTTCCAATTAATATTTCTTCAAGTAACTAACTTTGGCGCTTAAGCGCGAAGTACGTGGCACTTAGGTGTGGATGCTCTGACGCTTAGGCTCCACTGTTCGTTTTTGCATCTTTCTTCATTTTTGCTCCAAATTTGACCCCTTTTCACTCCTTTCAGCATTTTTCATCCATTTGATTATACCTACAATAAAAACACACAAATACCCTTCACTACATCATAATATCTCAAAAATAAATATAAAAATGTGGACAAAAATACTATATATTTTAGGTGTATCAGTTTAGCTAAAATGTCCAATCATGAAATTTAAGAAATATTAGAAAATATTGTAAATCTTAATAGAGAAGATTGGTCTGCTAGATTTGATAATGCATTATGGGCCTATAGAACTTCTTATAAAACCCCTATAAAAATGTCATCATATAGGTTCATATTTGGAAAGGCTTGTCACTTGCTAGTTGAACTGAAGCATAAAACATATTGGTTGTAAAAGAATTTAATTATAATTTAAAGATGCTAGGGAGAAATAATTTTTGATATTAAATAAGCATGAGGAAATTAGAAATGAATCTTATGAGAATGCAAAAATTTATAAGGAAAAAATGAAAATTTTGCATAATCAGAAGATTTTAGGAAAATATTTTGAGCCTGGATAAGAAGTTTTATTATGTAATACTAGATTGAGATTATTTTTTGGAAAACTTTAGTCCAGGTGGTCGGGAACAATTATTATAATAAAAGTCTATCCATATGGTGTTGTTGATGTTAAAGATCCAAAAATTGAAAGAATATTTAAAGTAAACGAGCATTGATTGAAACCTTGCATAAGTGGAAACAGGCTTTTATATGATGAAGTCTTGATATTTGGTCGATCAGAGTAAACATTGGATACGTCGGGCTAGTGACATTAAGCCAAGCGCATCGTGAGAGGCAATCCATGGTTATATGTGTAGATTGATCACTGTTTATCATTGTTAAGTTGATTGTATTAAGTTATAATGAGATTTACATGATAAGAGGAGGAATTAAACACTAATTTATTGATCAAGTTGAGGTTAGGATGTGTTAATTGGACCTAAGGCAAAGCAGTGCTTATTCGAGCATTAGTGCCTAGGTGCCAAAACTTGGCACTTAAGCGCCGGTTTATAAAAATTTCAGCACCTAAGTGCTAAAATCTAGTGCTTAGGATCCACAATTTAGAAAACTTCCAATAAATCACCCCCATTGTAGTTTGAACCCACTTCTTCCCTTTAAAACCAACACAAACCTTCTTGGTGATCATAAGACTTCATTATCTTGGTGTTTGAGAGTATTTGGGAGGAGGAAAAGAATAGTGCAAGAATTAACTCTCTTTAAGTCAATTAAAAAAAGAAAATTGGAAATAAGAAAATAAGAGGTTTGATTGAAAAAAAAAACATCAACAAAGTCACTGAGATTTACTATAATAAATTTATTGCAGTTAGCATTAAAGGTATTACAAAAAATATTTAAAAGATTAAAGATTAAATGACAATTATTTAGACCATAGTTAGCAACATCTCTTATCAATTGGACCATCTGTACAAAATTAAGCTTCAATTTGATAATGATGAAAATTTTTAGGAGGGGAAAAAAAGAATGTAAAAAAAGAACAATTATGTCGAAGATAAATCTACAAAAGAATTTCCTCACTTTCCATTTTATAACATGTTTGTGCATTGATAGCCGATCAACGTGAATGAAGAGGAGAATGTTGTTAATGATTATGAGTAATGGGTGCTATGTGTTGAAAATATGATATTTAGGTGTCTTTAATTTAGTGTCGAACTTTGATTTGTAGGTGCTTGTGTCTCTGCATTTTTGTTATGCTTGTTTGTTCATATTTGTTAGTTAAGCTTGCGTAGAATTGATGTTTGTTGGTTTGTGTTGACCTCACTTTTGGTTGAGATTTAGTTTTTCCCTTTTAGTAGCCTAAGGTCTAGCCGTAGGACTTTTCTATTGACTATTCTTTGAAAACTAGAAAATTCACCCTCACCACTGGAAGTTCCAAATTCTTCTCTAATCAACTTGAAGTTCCACATATTGGTCCGAACCTGTAGCACTTAGTAGGTGGGGACTATGGGGGAAACTCAAAATGTGTCACCCTTAGGACTGCTAGACCTTAAGGTTGACCCTGGGTGTTGGTCTGGAGCTGATTCACTCACTACGCTCATCTACACTCACAATCACTCACAGCCTTGAACTCAAATTTCTAGCCTAGATCCCTTGATCTTTTTGGGATACTCATGTAGATGGTCCCCTAAGCCTACCAGCCCTAGGGCTATGGTTTGGCTAAGACAACTATGTAGAGGACTGGTTCATGGCTTGTTGGTGATGGTTGGTACCTCAACTCTACCAAAATACCCATCTTGGTCTTTTACCCCTAAAACACCCCAAATTACCAAAATACCCCTTCATAGCTCAAAATCTAAAAAACTCCAAAAATTCCCAAAAATTCCAATAAATCCTAAATATTTTCAATTTCATTTCTCTCAACTACCACATTATCCAATTTGGACAATTTGACCATCTTTATCAAAAATCCCCAATTTTCCCTTTAAATACCCAAATTTCCCCAAATCTAACTCAAATGTCCATCAATTTGATCTCAATTGACCACAATTCCAATCCTAAACTAAAATTCACTTTTGATATGACCAAACTAAACCATGATCAAGCTCAATTGGCCCATGATTTGAGCCCATATTGATTTAGATCAAAACCCCAATTTTTATCATATGACATAATCTCACCAAATTAAACCTATAGCCTAGTCAATTGTCGTCAATTAATGTTGAAAAATCTTCATAACATTCATATACATCAAAATCAACCGTAAATTGGCTTTGGTGAAGCCTCATATCCATTTGAATTTTGCCTAAATAATAAATTCCCAAATCTAGCCCCAAATTGGCTAAGTCCCAAAATTTCACCTAATTGATATCCTTAACCTCCAAATTGGCATCCAATTCATCTCGAAAAGTCTTCATAGGGTCCTCATTGACCATTTACAACAATCAATCTGGACTTAGCCCAATGTTAACCCAAGCTAGACCCAAGCCTAGCCCAACATGACCAAATTGACTAAAAACGAAAATTCCCTCAAATTGACCTACCAATGGAACTCAAAATCACTTCAACCCTTCACCAAAAATCTTCATAACAATCATATACAAAATTTTGATCAATCAATTAGGTTAATTGACATGACTAACCTAGCCCAAACCCAAGTCTTGGTCATTTGCACCCACATGGACCCATGCACTAAATGTGACCTAACCACCCTAAAGTCACCAAATTAACTTCACCACAACCATTAGTTGGACTTAGTGACTAGTCCAAACACCATGAAACCACCTAAATCAAGCCATGGACCAAAGCTTCCCCAAATTAAGGGATATTATTTCTAAAAATGCACATGCTTAAGATATCTTTGTCAAATCAAAGCACATTTGCATTAAATTGTTGTGATGGATTCATCTGGATTCTTTGAGCTTCTAGCCACCCCCTATGGCCGGCCAGCCAGCCTAGGGGTTGGAAAAGCTCAAAACCAAGAGCCACCCCAATGGCACCTCACCAAAATCAAACCTAGAGGCCAGCTCATCCAAATCCAATTGAAGAGCTTCTCTGCCCTCCACCTAAGCACCACAATGCACCCAAACTTGTTCCTTGAGAACCACCCCATGGCCATTTTTATAAAAACTCACCTTTGCGGCCATGGGAGGTGTGCTAAATATTTCTCAAAGAGAGCCACCCCCATGGGACCTCCCCCAAATGAAACCTAGAGGCCAACTCATCCAAATCAAATTAAAGAGCTCCTCTGTCTTCCACTTAAGCACCACAATGCACCCAAACTTGTGCCGTGAGAGCCACGCCATGGCCATTTTTATAAAAACTCACCTCCACGGCCATGGGAGGTTTGCTAAATTCTTCTCAAAGAGAGCCTACCAAATCACTCACAGATCTTCCTTGAGATCTCCAAAACCCATTCCAATCACTCCACTGCCTTGATTCCCCCCTGTACAACCCTAATTTTGAGCTTAAAAATTAGGGCAGAAACAAGACATCTCTCAAAACGCCACCAAACATCAATTTCTTGTGCCCACACCTTCACAAAAATAAGAGAAGACAAAGCCCCATCAAATTACCCTCTAAAATAGCCTCCACTATAGCTCTAGACTAACACCTGAAATCGAGCTTGGTCGAATTCATACCTAGGCCTTACACCAATACCAGGGACTCAATACCTAGCCTCCTTAGACCCCAACAAACATGTCGAGCACCTCTCATTGAAGCCTCACTTCTCAGAGCAAAGGTATAAAACTTCTCCTCCTCTCGAGTTTATTTTGATTCTCCATTTACTTTGGCTTGATTTCATGACACATTAGCTGTATGGATGTGTTCGTCTCACTAAGACGAGCATTTTAAAAAAAAATTCACTTAATTTGATTTAGAAATGAGAGAGATCTTAAGCCTTAAAGGTGGACGGCTCTCGGCCTAAGCCATTGGAGACGATGACTATGCGCCGTCCGATCGCGCATGTATTAAATGGATGGCCAAGATGAAGCGGGACAATGCTTCTTTACATAAACAACGGGACGCATGGCTATTGGCATCGACGACGGCGTAAAATAGGAATCCGCCGCGTGGAGTTTCAAAGCTGCCTAGGATCTACATGTCGTCGCGTGGATAAGTAGATAAAATAGGGCATTTTCTTTTATTTGAACTCCCCTAACTTAGAAAATCCATAACTTTGTGCAGAAAAATCACAAAAATAAAATAAAAATACCTTCTTGCTCAGTGAATAGAGGAGAATAATGTGGAATAAATTTCAAGTCCATTTCATGCATAAAATATTTTTAATTAATTAAACATTATTTGGGATCATTTAATTCTCAATGCATATTGATACATCACATTGGCTTGAAATTTTGGCATGTTGTAGCCTCTGTCAAAGGAAACATCCTCTGATTTTTCCAAAGTCAGAGGAGGATCCTATACAAAGATCCATATTTTTCATGTTTTTGCACATTATTTCCTTAAGATAATCATGGAAATTATCATATTGATTAGAAAATTCTAAGAAAATTTTAGAAGGTTCACTATGACTAGAGGAGCTTTTGGAAATAATTCTATGAGTTAAGTCATTTAAAATGCACTTAAATTTTACAAACACTAAATCAATAAGATAATTAATTTTGGAAAATATAAACATTTAAATGATTTGATTTTTGATCTTCACTATGATTTATGATCCAGAGAACTCATCATAAATTTTTCAAAATATTTTGAGTTCATTTGAAAATTTAAGTTGATTTTTAAAGATAATACCACTTTTGGCATTTAAATGATTTTTAAAAATCAAAATATAACTCAAACAATTATGAAATTTAGTTTTTTTGAGTTCTTTGTGATCAGGGGTATTTTATAAAAATAAAATAATATTTAGGATAAAAACTTGATTTTTAGCCTATTTTAAATATTTAAAATAAATAAAAATTCATAAAAATCACAAAAAATAAAACTCTTGAAAATGTTCTAAATTGCTTTCTAATCACGTAAGAACAATTATAATATTTTTCCTCATTTTCTAATCAAAGATATTGAATTTCAAAGCTTAAAAATAATTTTTAAAGGCTAAAAATGAGTTTTTCAATATAATAATTCCAATAAATCAAAGAAAAATAAAAAAAAATATGAAATTTGCTCCTCTGGGTTCTCTAACCTCAGAATGATTTTTCAAAAGTATAAAACTTAATTTTCATCATTTAAAATATTTTATTTTTATTAAATAAGCGAGAACTTAAAATAATTCTGATAAATCATAGAGATTTGAAAAATTCATGAAATTTGGTCCAAAAGATTCCCTAGTCTAGGTCTTCCTCCATTAAAATTTTGAAGGGATTAGGATTTAACTTAGTTAGATTAGGAATTTTCTTTGNTTAATATGCCCTCATAAAATTTAAAGAACTTCAACCATAGGGCCACCTGATTTGATATTGTAACTTGACACACTAGAGAACTCAAACTCGTCACGGTAGGGAACTTGGAGCTAGCATGGTGGGTAGCATGACCATCTTCAACAGCAAAACCTATCTTCTCCAGCTAAAACAATCTTCCTTCCTTAGACTTAAACAACAAAGTCATATGACGTTGAGGTTGCTTACTTATGCAACGTAAATCCTCACCTTATCTTTAATCCTTTATAGAACCCTATTATACAATATAAGCTCTAACTCATCTTAGGATTCTGAGGTTGCCGTTTGTCGTGACCTAAATTATTACATCTTTCAGGCTATTTGTGTGATCATTTCACACGAATGTAAGCCCCAACTAATTAAATTGACAGGATGAAACACATAAATATTTCTCCTCAAAATTAAAGCCAAACATTAGGATAGCATGGGAAGTCATCAAGGTTCGCCTCTGGATCCATGAAATCCCCTAGTCCTTCCTCTATTTGATTCTACAACAAAATGTTCCAAATTTAAACCAATCCCTTTTCACACCTCTACGTCTGATCTCATTGAAAAGTCCTATCATTTGAAACTCCTTGAAGATAATATTCCTTAATTTTTATCGAGAGTCTTCTTAGATGACCTTGGTCATTTAAGATGTAATTAACTATAGGGGCTTGCCCTTATAGGAAGCATGTCTGAACGCATCTTAGTATAAACCCTATTTAATCCTTTATATTAAATAGGAGAATTTTTCGGTAAATACAAACGGTTTTGCAAACCAGACAGACATCATACTTCCCTTAGTTTATTTGATCGAGCCTCATCCTCAAGTCTTATGTTTATCCTTTGGGATAGATACGAGATTTGATGTACAATGCTCTTTCATTTTAAATTACAAAAAATATGGGGTCAGTTTAATTTCATACTTCAACGTCCTTCCGAAGCAGGCGACGGGATTTTGATTCTAGTGACCGACAGCTTCTTACGGGCAACTCCCAACAAACCCCACTCAACACCAAAAATAGCACCGACAATTTACATTAAACTAATTTTTATGTTAGTGTTTTTATGTTAAGTTTGTGAATTTGATATGTTGTATAAGTATATTTGAATTTTTTGGATTGTTTGCATTTGAGAATCTATTACTTGTGCAAATGAAAGTTGTGTTAAGATTGGAAGATGAATAATTAGTAAAATGATGTTGAAGAAAGTAAATTAGGTTTTGGAGGCCTTAGTTTTGTTGTTATTTTATTAAAAAAAATTCAAAAATTTGCAAAATTGTTCACTGGCTCTCCAAGGTGCCAAAACCTAGCCCCTAACTGCCAGTTTCCAAAGTGTAGAGCACGTAACTGCCAAATCCAAGGCTTAGGCACCAAACTAGTTGAACCATAGGTTCAACCCTTAAAATTACAAAAAACTCTGGTTCATCGCCATTTTTAGTGCTCGAATACATCTTCTTCCTTCAAAGGCACACCAACACATCCCTAGAGCTTCTTCTACCTTGTGATTTTTAGTGATTTAAGGCTAAACACTTCCGATTTCTTCTTCTCTAGGTAAGGTCTACACTTTACCTATGAAATTTTCTTATTTCACCATAGATTTCATCTACTTTGTGAAAATGCCAAAAATTTTTAGAAAATTTTGAGAAATTAATAAAAATTCATGGTGAAAAGCTTATTAGCTTGGAAAATGCTCGTAGGAGCCATTAGAAATTATATTTGAAATTCATTTGGATTTTTATTAGATTTGAAATGGATCCTATCACAAAAAGTGGAAAGGGAAAGGAATTCATTTGTCAAAGTAAATTCACAAGTCTAAAAGCTCAAGATCAATACAACGATTTACTTTTTATCGAAGAAGTTTATTGCAGAAAAAAGCTTTTCTAGACCTGGTGATTCTTTGGAAATTCTAATTGTAGTGTTTCACTAGGATGGTTTCTGCTACTTCACTATTCTAATATTTATTTTTTTTGTTCGAGATTTTTATGTGAATAACTCAGATGCGTCTAACGATGAAGTATTTATTAAAGAGGGAGAGTAGAGTTTACCTATGAGCAGATCAATGCCTTATACCAGTTGCTTGTTAAACATGATTGCTACTACTCATCATTCAAGCCTATTGAGGAACAACTTGATGAGGCTATAGAATTTCTAACTGATGGACGTGAAGCTTGGAAAATTAAGAATGACGATAAGGTAAATTTTTCTTCTTCCATTCTTAATACACCATCTAAGGCATGATACTATTTTATCTCTATTCACCTTCTTTCTACAAACCATTTGAGTGAAGTGACTCAGGAGAGAGCCACTTTGAATAATTGCATTCAAAAGATGAAACTTATTGATATTGTTTCTCTCTCATTTATAAGTTCATCATCAGTCTTTTATGGGAGGTTCTACTTGACAATGACTTTTTATATGCTTAAAATATAAGATAAATATGGATGTAATAAATATTCAATAATTGTAAGGTCACACTTATCAACACAAGTATATGTATCGCTCAAGTAATATAGGGCTCTAATGGAGTCCAAGATATCAATCCCATAGGGAGTAGTTTAGAATTACGAACTAAGCTTTTAGAAAAACAACACTTTAATCACAACAACGAAGTTCAGTTTGCTGATTTATCACTAATAAAAAAATTAAAATAAATAGGTAATTTTAATAACAATTAAATAACTAATGATACTGAGGGGGGTTTAATTGTGATATTCAATATTTAAGAAAGCATCCTTCTCCTTGTGAAGAAATCATAGTGAGTGGATAAAATGAATTAGTTCAATTTATATTGTACCAAATAGGAGCATACATATTCTTTACCCTTTGATCCACGCATAAAGAACATTGACTAATCCTACGCTTGTTTACTGAATCTGCAGCTAGGTTGGGAGGATACTGGCTCTCACTTTAGAGTTCCCACATTCCCCTCACCTGAGGGCTAACATCTACACTTCAACACCCAAACGATAGGACCGAATTAGGGATTTTAGTCTGCACTCTCAAATCTTCAATTCTACACCCGATAATATTATTTCCCTATTTATTTGAACCCAACTTCCAAGGGTTTTGACCTCCTTGAATCTTGGATGTAATCTTCACTTTAGTTATAAAACTCAACATATTTTAACAAATCAATTGGCCAGATTGAAAGTAAATTAACATCGAAGTGAAAAGATCCTCACAATTTCTTAAACATTTTTATGGCTTCACAAATTCAAATCACCATTTCAAAAATCTGAAGGCAAGGATAAAGATAGAGAAAACTACTCAGATCTCATGGGGAAAACACAACCAAACTCGAAATTCATATATAAAATCAAAGTCATGCAAACTACAACAAGTAAATAACTAATCTCTAGTTTCCCCCCAAGAACACTCCTCGAAGTTCCTCTGAATCTCTTCCTTTCTTTATAACACACAAAATTCCTCTTTGAAGTAGCAAGGAGGAAGAAATCTCTCACTTTCCCTCCACTCTTACAATTTCTCGAAGAATTCCTCACAAAATTGGAAGTCTAGTAAACTCTCTATACACTAATGTAACCTCTTTAACCTCCAGGACCATTCTAACATCCAGGACCTCTCTAATTTTTGGCCAAAATCTTCTTTTAAAGTTGTGGATGAGCTTTCTTAAGATTTGCCTAAGTATCCCTTCAAAATTTGGCCTTATCCAAAGCTTGAGTAGGCATAACCGTCGATCTTGCAATTGGCGGCCTCGAGGACGCCGTCGGCGGGCTTCTGAAGAATTTTTTCTAGTAGCCTTCGAAAAAACTCACCGACGACGAGGTTGAGGGCGTCATCGACGGCCTAGTTCAAATTTCCACATTTTGGTCCTTTTCGCTCCAAATTCGCTCCTTTTTGCATCTTTTTGCTCGAATGACCCTAATTCATCATTACTGTAACAAAACATTAAAAATACCTTTCTTTAAAGTGCAATATTATTAAAAACAGTATAAAATAGGTATGAAAATCTCAAATTACTTTCTTTTGGTCAAAATCCCTGTCGGTACTATTTTTGGTATGGGGTTTGCCCGTAAGANCAAAAATTTCAGAATGATGAAAATGCCTAAAATACTAAGGTATGATTTATATTTAGAGTTTTTCTTTCCACCCCTATCATTTTATATTTAAAAATTTAATTTTTGGGGAGGGAAGAAAAAGATTAACTATTAGATGTCCTCTATTTCAATATTTTTCAAAAATTTTATTTAATATGATTTTTTGTAGTGAATTTAATTCAGATAACTATATTTTATAGATATTTAAATATTATAGTAGATTTAAAGGAATATTTTTGTAAGTATGATTTTATGTAGTGAATTTAATTCAGGTAACTATATTTTGTAGCTATTTAAATATTATGATATGATTTTATGTAGTGAATTTAATTCAGGTAACTATATTTTTGTAACTATTTAAATATAATGAGATTTTTTGTAGTGAATTTAATTCAGATAACTATATTTTGTAGATATTTAAATATTATGGTATATTTAAAGGGGGAAGAAAAAGATTAGTATTATATGTTCTCAATTTAAATATTTTTCAAAATTATTAATATTGAGTAGTAAATTTAATTCAGGTAACTATATTTTTGTAACTATTTAAATATTATGGTAGATTTAAAAGAATATTTTTGTAATGAAAATTAATTTTGTAGATTAGATTAACTATTAGATGTCCTCT
The DNA here is from genome assembly GCA_002079205.1 of Phalaenopsis hybrid cultivar. Taxonomy (NCBI): domain Eukaryota; kingdom Viridiplantae; phylum Streptophyta; class Magnoliopsida; order Asparagales; family Orchidaceae; genus Phalaenopsis; species Phalaenopsis hybrid cultivar. The sequence goes on along the minus strand of JXCR01085321.1, from coordinate 234,684 downwards.
ATTTCAATATTTTCAAAAATTATTAATATGATTTTATTTGGAATTTAATTCAGATAACTATATTTTGTAGATATTTAAATATTATGGTAGATTTAAAGGAATGATTTTGTAATGAAAATTAATTTTGTAACTTAAGATATTTAATATAAAAGAATAAGATTATAGTCAATTTGTAATGAAAATTAATTTTGTAACTTAAGATATTTAGTATAAGAGAATAAGATTATAGTTAACTAATTAAAGTAAAGGAGACTATATTTTGAAGTATTATGAATCTAGAAATTCATTTGAGAAGAAAAGATTGGGCCTCAATGATGTAAAAGCTATGAAATATTTATAAGGTAAGGGAATGCTTTGAGTTTCAAAATTAGGGAAAGAAATGTGATGTTCAAAATCATTAAAGGCTATCCAGATATAGTAATCATCACTTGAAAAAGGAAAAAGAAAGAATTGACAACAATCCCTGAAAAGAAAAGGAAAATATATAGGATTGAAAGCAATCCAAATGGAAAGGAAAAGAGAAAGAAAAAAAATATGAAAGTGAGGAGAAGCTTGAGGAGATGCCTAATAAAAAATTGGCTTCACTGGACCTACCTAAAGGGAAAACCTAAATACATTCCTGAACTTATATTTATGGATTAGATCCTTTTNATCTAGAAATTCATTTGAGAAGAAAAGATTGGGCCTCAATGATGTAAAAGCTATGAAATATTTATAAGGTAAGGGAATGCTTTGAGTTTCAAAATTAGGGAAAGAAATGTGATGTTCAAAATCATTAAAGGCTATCCAGATATAGTAATCATCACTTGAAAAAGGAAAAAGAAAGAATTGACAACAATCCCTGAAAAGAAAAGGAAAATATATAGGATTGAAAGCAATCCAAATGGAAAGGAAAAGAGAAAGAAAAAAAATATGAAAGTGAGGAGAAGCTTGAGGAGATGCCTAATAAAAAATTGGCTTCACTGGACCTACCTAAAGGGAAAACCTAAATACATTCCTGAACTTATATTTATGGATTAGATCCTTTTCTAGTAGTGTTCCCATGAAGTTCCTATCATTTGAATATTCTAAGTAACTTAATATTGCAACATAGTCATTCTTGAAATGAATAGAAGACGAGAACTCTTAAACTTGATGACTAGATACTCTTGTAGCTACAGAGTTAATTTAATTACTTGATTTTTTTCTAAAAATCTGACTATGGTATTTATCTAAATCAAACTTATAGTATTTTTGAATTGAAACTTTACTATAATAGATCATAACTTTTACATGGTACTAAAATTACTTGAGGACAAGTAATAGTTAAGTTTGGGGGATTTTAACCAAAGGAAAATATGTTGAGATTTTCATACCTATTTTATACTATTTTTTGGAATATTGCACTTTAAAGAAAAGTATTTTTGATGTTTTGTTGCAGGAATGATGAATTAGGGTCATTGGAGCTAAAGAAAGGTATTTTTGATGTTTTATTGCAGGAATGATGAATTAGGGTCATTGGAGCAAAAAAATGCAAAAAGAAGCAATTTTGGAGTGAAAATGACCAAAATGTGACGATTTGAACTAGGTCGTCGACGGTGCTGATGATAGATTTTTCCCAAAACTCTAGATTTAATTCACTTAGAAAGCCCGACGACAGTGAGCTTGGCAGTTATGTCCAACAATGCATTGGATGAAGATAATTTTTGGAGGGGTTCTTAGGCAACTCTTGAGAAAACTCATCCACATCTTTAAAGAGAAGACTTTGACCGAAAATAGAAGAGGGGGAGGCTCAAAATTGAAGTGTGGGAAAAGTGTAGAGAGTCTAAATTGTGAGGAATTTTTTAAGAGATTGTAAGAGTGGAGGGAAAGTGAGAGATTTCTTCCTCTTTGCCGCTTCGAAGATGAATTTTGTGTGCTGTAAAGAAAGGAAGAGATTCAGAGGAACTTCAAGGAATTTGCTTGGGGAGAAATTAGAGATAAGTTTATTTATTGTTGTAGTTTGTATGAGTTTGATTTATATATGAATTCCGAATTTTGTTAGGTTTTTCCCATGAGATCTGNGAGGACAAGTAATAGTTAAGTTTGGGGGATTTTGACCAAAAGAAAATATGTTGAGATTTTCATACCTCTTTTTTATTATTTTTAATGATATTGCACTTTAAAGAAATGTATTTTTGATGTTTTGTTGCAAGAATGGTGAATTAGGGTCAATGGAGCAAAAAGATGCAAAAAGGAGCGAATTTGGAGCAAAAAGGACCAAAACGTGGAGAATTGCACTAGGGCGCCGGCGGCGCCATTGAGGCCGCCGACGGCGCCATCGAGGCCGCCGACGACGGGATCGACAGTTAGGTGACATGTACAATGGATAAGGCCGGATTTTGGAGGGATACGTAAGCAACTCTTGGGAAAACTCATCCACATCTTTAAAGAGAACATTTTGGCTGAAAATAAAGAAGGGGAAGCAAGAAAAAAGGTTGGGAGAGACTTTTTGAGCTTGATATAGTGTGTAATTGAGAGGAATTCTTCGAGAAACTAAGAGTGGAGGGAAAGTGAGAGATTTCTTCCTCCTTGCTACTTCAAAGAGGAATTCTGTGTACGGTTAGATTGTGAGGAATTCTTTGAGAGATTGTAAGAGTGGAGGGAAAGTGAGAGATTTTTTTGTATAATTGTGAGGAATTCTTCGAGAAATTGTAAGAGTGGAGAGAAAGTGAGAGATTTCTTCTCCCTTGCTACTTTGAAGAGGAATTCTGTGTGTTGTAAAGAAAGGAAGAGATTCAGAGGAACTTCGAGGAGTGTGAGGAATTCTTTGAGAGATTGTAAGAGTAGAGGGAAAGTGAGAGATTTCTTCCTCCTTGCCGAAGAGGAATTCTGTGTGCTGTAAAGAAAGGAAGAGATTTAGAGGAACTTTGAGGAGTGTTCTTGGGGAGACATTTAGAGATAAGTTATTTACTTGTTATAGTTTATATGACTTTGATTTTATTTATGAATTCCAAGTTGTGTTGTGCTTTCCCCATGAGTTATATTGTTGTAGTTTGTATGACTTTGATTTTATATATGAATTCCAAATTTGTTGTGTTTTCCCCATGAGATCTGAGTAGTTTTCTCTGTCTTTCTCCTTGTCTCGAGATAGTGAAATGGTGATTTGAATTGGTTGAGCCATGAAAATGTTAAAGAAATTGTGATGATCTTTTAACTTCGATCTTACTTTACTTTTNAAGAAATTGTGATGATCTTTTCACTTCGATCTTAATTTACTTTTAATATGGCCAATTGATTTGTTAAAATATATCGAGTTTTAAAACTAAAGTAAAGATTACATCCAAGATTCAATGAGTTCAAAGCCCTTGANATTACATCCAAGATTCAGGGAGGTCAAAGCCCTTGGATGTTGGGTGCAAATAAATAGAGAAATAAAATTATCAGGCGTAAAATTAGAGATTTTAGAGTGACTGACTAAAATCCCTAATTCAGTCTTATCGTTTGGGTGTTGAAGTGTATGTTAGCCCTCAGGTGAGGGGAATGTGGGAGCTCCGAAGTGAGAGTCGGTATCCTCCCAGCCTAGTCGCAGATTCAGTAAACAAGCGTAGGATTAGTCAATGTTCTTTATGCCTGATCAAAGGGTAAATAATATGTATGCTCCTATTTGGCACAAGACAATTAGAACTGATTCACTTTATTCATTCACTATGATTTATTGCAAGGAGAAGGATGCTTTCTTATATATTAAATATCACATTAAAAACCCTATTAGTATAATTAGTTATTTATGAGTTATTAAAATTACATATTTATTTCAATTACCTATTAGTGACAAATAAGCAATTTGAATTTTATTGTTGTGATTAAGTATTACTTTTCTAAAATCTTAGTTTGTAGTTCTAATATTACTCTATGTGGGATCGATATCTAGGACTCCATTGGAGCCCTATATTACTTGAGCGATACATACACTTGTATTGATAAGCGTGACTTTACAATTATTGAATATTTATACATACATCTTTATCGAACCTATAACTTGTATTAAGTTTTTGGTGTAGTTGCTGAGGAATTAATTCTTTTAGCAACAGTATTAAATTCATTTATTTTTAAGCATATATGAAGTCGTTGTCACCTAATCCCACCTTTACTCTAGGGACCATAGACCTCCATTCTACTCCCTCGGGACCGTAGGCCTCTGTCCTACTCCCACCTTTATGCTCGGGACCGTAGAGCTTCGTTCTACTCCCTTAGGACCGCAGGCCTTCGCCCTACTCCCACCTTTACTCTCAGGGTCGTAGACCTCCATTCTACTCCCTCGGGATTGTAGGCGTTCGCCTTACTCCCTTCTCAGCACTAAATAAAAAAGAAATCAAATTTTGACACAAATCCGAAATCTACACCTGAAACTTGATAGTCTGAAGTCCACCTTCTAATCCCCAGTGCAAATATCTGTCACTCATATCTACGCTTTGTTCTAAGTATATTGGCTTAGACGTTTGTGTTGGCTTTGTTGATTGTTTCGGTCAACACCAATACGTGCGGTGTGCTCGTATGACACACTACACCTATTGGGGGTCCATTTGTTGACCTAATTTTTAGTAAGGTCTAGTCTTCCTCTTAGGATTTAGGATCTAGCCTTATGGTTCTTCCTTTGACAATCTTAGAGCCTTATAAATGAGACCCGCTTCATTTTAGAAATCCAACCTGCCTCTATACTCTTTTGAAGTTCCGCATGCGGTTCTTGACCTCTAGCACGTAGCAGGTTGAAACTAACATGAGGGAACTCAAAAGGAGTTCCTATAGGATCATTAAGCCTTAGGGTGGCCATTTGCACAATTTGCACTGTCGCGCGCACAAATTTCATGATTCGTTTAGTCGACATGTTCGATTACTACAATTCATATTGCTTGTGTCGTTATTTGTCGAAAACTTAAATGAATTTTTGAGACAATCGATTGCGGGTCAAAATTTTAACAAAATCAAATTCGACACATTTTTGACCCAATTGGTGACGAGGTTGTCCAAACAAGCCTGGATGACAAAACAGACTAAGTCGGTGCGTCCGGAATGTCAAAATTATCTAAGGAGGACACCAATTTTGCTAGGGCGCCGCGCATAAATAAATTGCACGAAATTGGACACTTTTTTAATAAAAAAAATCTTTTTTTTTAAATCCCTAAATCCCCTTCCTCTTCCATCGCACACCTCACGCACGCCTCGCTCTCTCTCATTCGTGATTTCCTCCGCATGGCCAAAGTCCTTGCCATACTTTTGCCCTCCCGAGGTTCCCTGCTGTAGCCGCCTCCCTGTCTCCCCTTTCTTACATGAGAAGCAAGGAGGAGATCTCGTCCACACCTCCTCCTCCGCACCTCCTCCTCCATGGCAGCAAAGATTACTTTTTTTTTAATTTTTTTTGGCATCTTTTTTTGCTGCCACAAATCTTTCTCCCGATGTTTTCTCATCATAGTCTAGCGATTAAGCTTGGAGGTAAGTTTTTTTTAGGTGTAGGGGTGATGATTCTTCTTTGGGCAGATTCTCTTCTTCCCTCTCTTCATTTTTGGCTATAAAAAAGAGTCCTATTTTTCTTCTCGAGGGCTGGCCAAAATTTACATGGGGGAGGTGCTGTCGGATTTTCATTCGCATCTTCTTCTTTGCACCAAATCCTTATGGGTTTGCTCTTTACTTCGATGGAATTTTTATTTCATGCTTAAAAGGCCAGTGGTGGTTTCATGTGATATTTTGAAGTTTCTTGTTCTTTTTTTTTTCTTACTTGGCCAAAAACGCATGTTTGGATGCTTAGAAGGTTGGTAGTTCTATTTGAAGTTTTTGAAGTTTTCTTGCCCTTTCTTTGCTTGACTGAAAATTCATATTTTGGTATTTTAGAGCCTTCTTGCTCCTTGGTTGGCCAAAAATTTATGCTTAGGGGCTTGATATTTGACTTGTTCTATGTGAAATTTTTGTAGCCTTTTGTTTCTTATTTGGTTGGCCAAAATCCATGCTTGAGACGTTTATGATTTTTATTGTTGCATATGAAGTTTAGGTGCTTTTTCCTGCACCTTCTAGTTGGCTAAAATCATGGCTTGGAGGCTACTTTTACATGTCAATGCTTGAAATTTAGACTTGGCTTTGAAGCCATTTTTACATGAAAGAGAGTTGGAAGTTTAGGCTTGGCTTGGGAGCCACATTCACATGCTAGAAAATCTGAAATTTACATAGCCTTTGAGCTTGCTTTGTACAAGTGTAAAATTTGTAATTTACTTGTGGTTTTGAAGCCTCATTCACATGCTTAAATTTGGAATTTTGGTTTGCATTTTGAAGCGTCTTTCACATGTTAAAGTTAGCAACTTTAGTTTATATCTTAAAGTCGCTCTCTCATGGCTTAAGGTTGAAAGTTGTAGGTGATATGTTGTACTTCATTTCTTTATTCTTCTTAAGCTTCAAATACATAATATTTGAAAAGGATGGCTTGCTTACTTTATATTGTCTAGCATACTTTGAACTTGGGGCTTCACCCTTTTGAAGCATGGGAGATTTGGTTTATCATATGCACTTTTCGGATTTGAAACTTGTCACTTTTGAAACGCTCATGAATAAGGCCATGCAAGCTTGTTTTTCACTCATTTCATTAAGGCTTCATATATATAACATCAAGGCTTCAATTTAGCACATTTTCCATCTCACTCTATGCTTTGATATTGTTTGAAAGTGGCTAGTTCATATGGAAATGTTTTGATGAACTTACACGCAATTTTTAGATTTGGAAATACCCATGGTTGAAACACTCATGAATGAGGTCATATATGCTTGTTTTTTTTTTATATATTTCACTAAGTTTTGATATACATAACACCTAAGCTTTATTTTTGCACACGCTCCAACTCTGTTCATGCACAAAAGAGGTTTCCATCAATCTATATTTACAAAAAATGAAGAATTTACACTTGTGATGTTACATTGAATGAGTTTACATCATTCCTATACTTGCCAAAATGCAAAATCTGCGCTTGTACAATCATGTTGAGTTAGTTTGGATCGTTTATGTGCTTGCTCAATTGTAAAATCTGCACCTGTACAGTTTTGCAGAGTTGATCTAGATCACTCCAATACATGCTCAAATGAAAAAGCTGCACTTGTATGACTATGAGGGGTTAGTTTGGATCGTTTATATGCTTGCTTAAATACAAAACCTGCCCCTATATGTTTATTTCAATTTTTTTAGGAATGGTCTTATACTTTCTAAATGTGAAAATTTGCATTAGTAGCCATTACATATGTTGGTTTAAATTGTGTTCCTACTGCCCTCATTTAACGTCCAAACTTGAGAGTACTCTTTGTGAAACACTCGATGTTGTCATTTGTGTTGTTAGCCATTACATACTTTCCAATTGTGAAACACTCGATGTTGTCATTCATATGATTCTGTAATTTGTTAGTTGTCCAAATTGCAGGTGTGANATTGTGATGATCTTTTCACTTCGATCTTAATTTACTTTCAATCTTGCCAATTGATTTGTTAAAATATGTTGACTTTCACAGCTAAAGTGAGGATTACATCCAAGATTCGGGGAGGTCAAAGCCCTTTAAAGTTGGGTGCAAATCAATAGGGAAATAAAATTATCGGGTGTAGAATTGGAGATTTTAGAGTGAAAGACTAAAATCCTCAATTCGGTTCTATCATTTGGGTGCTGAAGTTTAGATATTAGCCCTCAAATGAGGGGAACGTGGGAACTCCGAAGTGAGAGTCGGTATCCTCCCAGCCTAGCCACAGATTAAGTAAACAAGCGTAGGATTAGTCAGTGTTCTTTATATCGAGACCAAAGGGTAAAGAATAGGTATGCTCCATTTTGGAACAATACAATTTGAACTGATATCACATTAGAACCTTCATTAGTATAATTATTTATTTAATAGTTATTAAAATTACATATTTATTTGAATTGTCTATTAGTGTCAGATAAGCAAATTGAATTCCATTATTGCGATTAAAGTATTTCTTTTCTAAATCTTAGTTCGTAGTTCTAATATTACTCCATGTGGGATCATTATCTAGGACTCTATTAGAGTCCTATATTACTTGAGCGATACGTATACTTGCGTTGATAAGTGTGACTTTACAATTACTGAATATTTTATACATACTTCTTTATCGAATCTATAACTGTTATTAAGTTTTTGGTGCAGTTGCTGATGAATTAAATCTTTTAGCAGCAATATTAAATACTTATATTTTTAAGCATATATAAAGTTGTTGTCAGCAACCGTGGGTTACCTCCTCCGAGGGACTTGCATAAATTCAAAAGGACTTTTTAAGTTTAGTAAAATTTCAAAGGATTTATGGTCACCTTTGAAACAGTTTGTTTTAGGTTTTTTTTCTTGAAAATGTGGATTAATGTTAAAAATGATTATTTTGATTATGCAAGAAATTAAAGTACACAAACAAGTAGTTATAATATTGTGGAAAAATTAAAACAAGAATAGTTGAAAGTGTATCTAACAAACCCCAATCTATGAATTATTGAGTCTCGAAAGATCTTAATGGATGCTTTTAGAACAAAATATAACAATTTCAATTTTACCTTCAAAATATCCAAGAGATTCCAAAGTGTTCAGGGAGAGATCCCGTTTTTCTTTAAAGATCTCTTGAAGTATTTGAGTTCATTTTGAACTTATTATATTGTTCCATTAATCATCACAGGTCAAACTAAAATTACCCAATTACTCGATTAATCTCGACGTTTTAACCAACTTGAGGACGGGGTACTTAATTAATCAGTTGATATTTTACTTAAAATTTATGTAGGTGAGTACCCCTAAGGAAAGTTTCAGTCATTAAAGCTTTTTGTACCCATCACTAAAGCTGGGCTGATAGTGGTGTTAATCGTCAATCATGTTATCTTCTAAATCCCATCAATCAAGTTTTAAAGTCAAGCCTAGATCACTACCAAGCCCCTTAGTAAATCTGATGTGAGAAAGATTAGCAAATGTTAGAATTTTAATTTAGGTGATATAGATTCAAATTAAAAGAAGTCAGGTCATCATTTATTGTCAACTTAATCATAAGTGAAACATCATCTCCCTAGTTTAAGCCCATCACTTGGAAATCATTTGATTTTGATTAACTTTCAAATTTTGATGATTTAGTAATGTATAACTTTATTCTTATCATGGAAACGTGGCAAGTTGGTTTCTACCTTTTACCTATTATGTTTCAACCATCCAAACATACTCATTAGGATCAAAATTACCCATTTTCCTTTTGATTAATCCAAAATTTTGATTGAGATATCAAAATCTAAAATTACCACTTTACCCTTGGGAATCTTCACTTCACAACTCATTAAGCACAATTTAAATGACTTCAAAGATTTTAGAGTACCATGTCCCTAGAGTAATTAAAGTATGAGTGGAGAAAATGTGGTTTTCAAATTTTAGTTTAATTTAAATGGTCATTTTAACTTGGAAAATAAGATTTTCTCTATTAATTTAATTAAGCAATCAAAATAAAGTTTTTGGTTTATAGAACAATTATTTAAGGTTTTCTTAGGTCAGAGAAGCACAATTCAAATAATTTCACGATTTTTTTCATTTAAAATTTTAATTTAATTTTATAATTATTTATTGATTTAATGATGTAATTTCAATGAAAAATATATTTTATTTAGAAAAGTTATTTTTTATATTTTTATCAAATTTCTCTGAGTCCAGAAAACTCAGAGAAACAAATGTTATATTTTTAAAAGAATTTTTATTTTATTTATTATAATTATTTTAATGAGGAAAATAGGAAAATACATTTTTGGGCCTTTAAAAACTTATTTTTAACTTAGAAAAATTAGAAAAAAATATTTTAATGAGTCATAAGTGATTATGAAACCATTAGGAATATTTTGAAATATTTTTATAATTTTAGAATTTTTAATTATTCTTAATTATTTTTAATTTAAAATATAGCTCAAAAATCAAGTATGTTATCAAAAATAAATTTTATTTTTCCTAAGTGTTCCTGATCGCAAGGAGCTCAAATAACCACTTTTCATAATTTCCTAAGTGTATTTGATTTAATATAATTACTTTTGTGCAAAAATACAATGTTTCTTAATAAAATCAACTTTAATACTTAAACTTAATCAAATAATTTTCAAATTTTTATAGTGGGTTAACATAATTTTTATGCATGTAGAATTAATTTTGTTAATTTTTTTATTAATAATTAATTTACATAAATTAGTACAACATTGACAAACTTAATTAAATACATAAATGTACAAAATTATTCAAACCATCATGACATTTTTCCTTAGCTTCTCTGACCACAGAAAACCTACTAAAATTTATCCCATAATTTTCCAAGCGATATTTCAATTCACATAATTAATTTAAGCCAAAATAACCATCTTAGCTTAAAAATTAGGGTTAGAAGCACAGAGATGTCCTCTTACCTTGAAAAAATCAGAGAGCCTAGCCACTGTCATGAGGAACAAACCCTCAAAATTTTAATCTATGGTGAGAAATGCTTAGTCATAATGAATTAAAAAACCACAAAGAGTGTTTAATTAATTTAAAATCAAAGAGTGAGCAAATAATTTTTATTTTTGGTCAACATTATTTTCCTCTATTCACTGAGTAAGAGCGTATTTTTAATTTTTTTTTAATGAAAAGTTATGATTTTTTAAACATATGAAATTTATTTAAATCATAAAAAGTCTATTTTTCTATTTAACCCAGTCACCTGCCACATCATCCTCTTCCTCTCTGAAGCACCACGCGTTGCGCTCTAGTTCAATGCTGCCATCTGACTCGACAGTCACGTGTCCCGCTATTCATGTCATATTCCCTCATCCGGCTTGATCTCGTTCGTCCTTCTGATACACGCGCGATCAGACGGTCCTCCATCGTCCCCGACGAACCAAACTCTTGAGCCGTTAAACTTCTAAACTTAAGATCCCGCTCGATACTCAACCAAATCAAATGGAGTTTGTTCCTACACCTTCAACTACTCAAGACAAACATATTCATAATGTTACAATGCTATAAAATTAAACTTTATTTCACATTTGGTGAAAACCAAGCTCAAGTTTAGGTTTAATGGCCTATACCTTTGTCTGAGAGGGGAGTCCTCAATCAGATGCTTGTGGAAGCTTCAATGGAGTCCAACGAACCTTTTGGATATATTAATTTCCTTTGGTGTAATCACCAAGTAAAAGTTCAATGAAATGGGGTGCGGCCTTTGTCTAGGAGTGATTTGGAGAGCTCAACAGAGGGGGGATTTTAGTGGGAATCTTCCTCTCTTGCTCTGGGTAAGCTTAAGAGCAGTTCAATTTGGAGTTTGGGGGAGCTTTGAGGATGGCCAAAATTTCTCCTAATTTTGAGCTAAAAAATTAGGCTCAAACGGTGGGGAAAATGGCCAGGAGATGGTTGTAATGAGCTTATAGAGTCTTGTATGAGCTCTGTAAGCAATTTGGCAGAGCTTCCTCAAAAAATTTGGTTCTCCTTATCTTCTGGCCATGGAAGGGGGCTTTAAATAGAAGGGCTTAGATTGGCTATTAGGGCTTCAAATTTGGTGCAATGTCGAGATGAGGTGGAGGGCTTCAAAGTGCTAAAGTTCAATTAGAGCTAGGCAGCTTGGATGGGTGCTTTTGGTTTTGATTAAGGCATGGGGGCTCTTGGTTTTGGCTCCTCCAGTGACTAGGGTGGCTGGCCAAGGTAGGAGAGGTGCTCAGGTGGCTCAGGGACCACAAGAGAATCTCTCACAACAAGTAATTTTGGTTGGTGATGGTTTTTGATAAAAGTCACTTTGGCTTAATCAATTTAGGAAACAAATCCATTGATTTAGGGGTCCTTTGGTCCATGGCTCACCTACTATGGGCTAAGTGGGTTTAGCCTGATCACTAGGGTCTAAAAGGTGGTTGTAGATGCTTTAGTTTGATCAATTTGGCATGGATTAATCAATTTTGGTGCATGGGTTCAATATAGGTCAAGTTGGCCATGGATTTACCCTACATTTTGGGAAATCCGAAAATTTGAGAGTTTTTTTTTTGAATAAGTTTAATGAGAACACATGGTGAAAAGCTTCTTACCAAATATTCCTAATTTTGGTTTTTAATTTATGATATTGTGAATTTATTTGGATTTTGTTGGAAGTAATATATAGATTCTTATGGCTCCAAGAGTAAAGAGGGGAAAGCCTATAGGAGATTTCAATGCAAGGAGATTAGTTAATTTTAAGGCCCAACACAACTATAATAATAATATGGGCTCTAGAAAGTTTATTTAGAAATGAGCATTTTCAAATTCGGGAGGAGAGATTAAAAGGCTGATTATTGTTCATAAGTGAGAAACGTTTTGCTACTTCACTACAGTAGCCATTGTTCCAGTGATTCAAGAATTCTATGCCAATTATCGAGTGACAACGGACGATCACATTTATGTTCAAGGTAAGCAATTAAAATTTACTCAAAGAAGAATCAATGAATTTTATGGACTGAGAAATGCATTTCATTGTGAGTATGTTGCATTTGTGATGACTGATTCATCACTTGATGAAGCAATTGCCTATCTGATTGATGGAAGATGAGAACAAAAAATTAAAAATAATCAAAAAGTCAATTTATTCACTTTCATGTTAAATGTTCAATCTAAGGCATTGCATTACTTCATCTCTACAAATTTGCGTCCAACTAATCACTTGAACTAAGTAACTAAGGAAAGAGCAGTGTTGAATTTCAACATTCAAAAAATGAAAGTGGTGGTTATTAGTGCTCTTATTGTGCATAATGCTCAGATCATTACTAGTGGTTTAGGATATCCTGTCCTGATTTTCACTGTATGTAAACAATCAGGAGTAGAATTTGATAGAAATGAAGATACATTGCAACCACTGAAACCCATTGGAAATCCCATTGTGCATAAATTTGAATCATTCGTTGGATCTAAGAGTGGAAGTAGTGATAGACCATCCACATCAGCTGCAGAACAATACACTTCTGGTTCTGTTTCACTTAAAAATATTAGGGAAAATTAATGATTCAACAATCAAATCTTATAGTAATGCAAAACATAATAGGTAGTATAGAAGCCAAAAATGCCTATAATGATGAATATAAGCAAAAGAGAGTCCAACATGATATTGCATATTAAGAGGCAATGATTAGATTCTTGAGGGGTGATTATACAGTAGAGTTTCCTACATGCCTTAGTTTCTCACCTTATGTGCATGAAGAAAAATAAGAAGAAGAAGAAGAAGAAGCGAAAGAAGAGGAAGAGGAGGATGATGAAGAGTAAAATTTTATTTAAATTTTGTTTGTTTTTATGTGTTGTTATTTGTTTTGTTTTATTGTTGATTGTATATGTGGAACATTTATGTTTTTAATTTGTGGATCTATTAAACTGGTGTATGTAATAGTAAATTGCAGACTTTTTATTTTTTAGCATTTTTAATTTTTTTAGTTTACTATTTATGTCTTTAATTTATCTTTTCTTAGCAAATCTTTTGATATATTATGTCTCACTTAATATTTTAAAGCTTGTACTTTTTAAGTTAGTACCTGGAAAATATCAAGAGCCAAGTATCATATTCATAATCATCTATATGTTAGTTTTATTTTTATGCATTTACAGTTTTGTTTCACCTGCAAATTTTTTGTACTACATGCTTTACTTATTATTTAAAAACTTAAGTTTGGGCGAAATAAAAATTTCTTTAAAGGAAGTGAACTTAACTTTATTTGTCCTCAATTAACCATGCTTTTAAAAATTAATTTAACATGACCATTGATATTAGAGTTTAACTTTAAATAATTATATTTTTTATTAAAAACATTATTGTATATTTAAGCAAAAAACTTTAATAATGAAGGTTAATTCTAGAGTTAAGATATTCAATATGAAAAAATAAGACTATCTTTTTCTATTTAAAGTAAATGAAATTGTATTTTTAATTTATTAAGAATCTTAGAGTTTCATGTAAGAAGAAAAGAATGAGACTTTGTGAAAAATTTTCAAAGCTAGATGAATTTATTAAGTGAAGGTAAGAAATTTTGACTTTAAGAAGAGAACAATGAAGTTCAAAATTATTAAAGGTTGTCTAGATATAGTAATCCTCACATGAAAATGAAAAGAAAATGAAGGATTGAAAAGATCCTAATGAAAAGAAAGAAAAGAAAAAATGAAAAAGAAAAGAAAAATATGTGAGGAGAAGCTTGAGGAGATGCTTAATCAAAAAATGACTTCACTTGAATCAAATTAAGGAAAAAAACTTTATTACATTTTCTAAACTTGTATTTGAGCATTAGCATCCATACTAATAAAATTTTCATCAAATTCTTTTTCATATGGACATTCTAAGTATCTTTGATATGAAAAATTACAATTTCTTTTGAAATGAATGGATATTCAAAACTCTTAGAATGAATTGCTAGTTGTTCTTATACTTTTAACTTTAAACAAAGTTATTAAAAGTTTTTCTTAAGTTATACTATTATATTTATTAAAAAAATTATAGATTTTTATAAGTTAATTTCTGTCATAAGTCATATTTTTATGTAGTAAAATGGTCACTTAAGGACAAGTAACATTTAAGTTTGGGGGATTTTGATACACCAAAATAATGTACTATTTTATGTATATATTTATGTTTATTTTTGTGATATTACAGTTTAAAGAAGGGTATTTTCATATTTTTGTTGTAGGTATATCAATTTTAGGCTTTTAGAGAAAAAAATAGCAAAAAGAAGGAAATTTGGAGCTAAAATGGAGATTTTTGTGATCCTGGCACCAGATTGGCACCAGAGATGTCATTTTCTTGAGAAATGGCACCAGAAGAACCAGAAACTGGCGCCAGAGTCACCATTTTACAGAGAAATTACACCAGAGGCGCCAGATTAGCACCAAAAGCGCCAGAATCCAAAGAACAGCGTGAACTTCATTAGGCCAGGGCCAAATTGGCGTTAGAAGCACCATAGACGAATTAAGATGGAGTAAGTCGGTTCATGAATATTTTTGAGCAGTTTTTGAAGGCTCCGCATATTTTAAACATACCGTGGAGTGGTTCAATGCATATAGACACTTTGGAAGGCCCTTTAATGAAGAGATATGTCTCTTGGATGAGGGGACTTATCTTTTGGTGCAAAAGGGAGTGACTTTCGAGAGAAAAATTGGAGGGAATTTTGAATTCTTTTCGGGCCCTAATTAAAAATGAGTAGAGTTTAGAGAAGAGAGGGGGCGTGAGATAGAGAGACAAGTTTTGGCGTGAGAGAGGAGAGGATTTTCTTCTAGGGTTGTAAGAGGAGTGGGAAGGTGAGAGATTTCTTCTTCATGACACTTCTAAGAGAGAATTGAGTGTGATTGTAAAGAGAGAAAGTGCTTAAAGCTACCTTCTAGGAATTAGCTTAGGAAGGAGTGTGAGATAAGTTGTGTTTTTTTCTTTTGTTGTTTTGAAAACTTATTTTTATATATGAAATCCATGTTTTATTGTATCCTTCTCCTGAATTCTGAGTAGTCTTCTTCATCTATCTCCCTACAATGAGATATGGTTTTGTAAAGAATTAGTTTTATTTTGTAAGGTTTTAAATATCAATAAATTGTGGTAATTCGAACTATGATCTTCATTTACTTTTTCCATCTGAATAATTGAAAGGTTAAACTTTGTTGAGAAACACACAATCCAAAAGGGTTATGCTTTCTACAACAAGGTAAGAGTCACATTTAATTTGATGGGTGACAATGTAAACCATGGGTTTTCGTGCAAATAATAGGGAAATATACTTTGATGGGAGCAAAATTAGAGAATTGAAGGTGACAAATTAAAATCCTCAATTTGATCCAATTTCTTGGAAACTAAAGCGAGGTTGTTAGCCCTCAGGCGAGGGAGAAGTGAGAGCTCTGGAGTGACAGTCAGTATCCTCTCAACTTAACCACAAATTTAGGGACCAAACTCTTGATTAGTCATTGTTCTTTATGCACTCTGAGATGGTAAAGAATATAATTGCTCCTATTTGGCACAATACAATTTTATATGTATATTAAATGATTTTAATTTCTTCACATTCCATAAACTCAATGTAAAGGGGAGGGATGCTTTCATAAATTTGAACTTTTCGTTTCAAAACTTTGTTTAGTCTTGATAAGTTTACTATTGAAGTTTAGCAATTAGTTTAATTAACTTAGTTCTTTTAATTGCATTTTATTTTGCGCACATTAAATTTACTTTAGATTTATTTTGCTTACTTAAGTTTTATATTTTGAATATTGTGTTTGACGTTATAACCATAAGAAATTCCAACTCCCTGTGAGATCGATACTTAGAACTCCATTAGAGCCCTTTATTACTTGAGCGATACATATACTTGTGTTATTATTATGAGTTTGGCAACTTAGAGACTTTAAAAGATAAAATCATTTATATTAATTTTATTATTATTCAGATTGAATTGCATATTTACTATTAGTGTTAGCCGATCACCACATCAGATAGATCTTGAAGTTAGTTGATTGCTTTCTCTTATGAGAAAATCTTCGCGAGAACAAGATGTCATAGCATAATTTGTATGCTATCACATTTAGTGTACATGAGGTGTGACTGACCTTAACCTACCATAGCAACCTGAGGAATGTGATTTGATTAAGTAATAATATAAGAATGAGTTAAACAAGTGGTGGCAAAAAGTTAAGGATTAGGCTATAGTAGAGAAGAAAATTCAACATGATGGTGAAGCACCTTACATAAATAATCTCAAATTGACTAGCTATGGGTTAATTATTTAACGACTAACATTTTTATCATGTTTTGATGATATCCTCCATTAGCTAGCTAGGTCTAGGAGTTAGAATATTTGAGTCTGATTTTTTTCCATTCTATGCATGTGATCTTTAGGGATAGAGGTTGGGGACTTAATTTTGTTTAGTTATGATGTACTTCATTGAAACTTTGATTTTTTAGATTGATGAGTATTTATGAAAGAAGATTCGTATTATAAGAATTATAAATATGAATTGTTGGACATGTGCTTGCAGAAAAATGAGAATATCTTCATAAATAATGTCAAGTTATTACACATTAAAATATTTGTGATGGTAAAGTCAGAGAGTTTTATTTTTTAGCTATGTATGAGGAATTTGTACATAAATAGACAAATAAAAATGATTGTAAGAGACACAAGAGTTTTGGTATCAAGAAAAGAAAAACCAAGAGGCATAACTTGAATGAAATGCATGATATAATTCACTACATAACTAAATTTTTATTTTAATTCTTCCTCCATGCTAGAGAAGATGATACAATATAGTTTAAAATAATTTAAGGATGGTAAGAGTAATTTAGGATGATGCTTAAACGATGATAGCAAGGAGATGATAATTAGGTGACAATTTATAGATGAACATGGTAGTCAGACAATAATGATTTGAAGAAGACGATCGGGCAATGGTAGTTAGAAAATACCAGCTGTTGGGGACTAATATCACTAGAGTTATTCAGATTTATAAGCTCTCTCTCTCTCTCTCTCTCTCTCTCTCTCTCTATCTCTCTNAGGATGATGCTTAAACGATGATAGCAAGGAGATGATAATTAGGTGACAATTTATAGATGAACATGGTAGTCACACAATATTGATTTGAAGAAGACGGTCGGGCAATGGTAGTTATACAATACTGGCTTTTGGGGTTTAATATCACTAGAGTTGTTCAGATTTGTAAGCTCTCTCCCTCTCTCTCTTTCTCCCCCTTCCATCTAGAGAATGAGATTTTCTTATATCTTTTGAGAATTTACATTAATGATCTTTAAAATGACTAAACTCGAGTTCAATAAATTTCTCTTATCGAATTTTAAACTTCTANAGCTACAATCATTTAATGTTATGAAATAAACCAGCTTCAAAATAAATTTAGAGAAAGTAAGATAAAACATAATGATGAAAAATAAAATTAAAATCAAATTTAACATTTTCCTAATGGAAAAAAAAAAAGTAAAGCCATAAGCAAATAAAAATGTTAAGTGCAGCAAGAAATGTAAATTGTCTCACAAAAATATAAAGATTAGTTGTGCCTTAAATGTCATTGTTTGCATGAAAATAACGTAAATAATGCACCCTACAGCCAGGGGCTATTATCTTGAAAAATTCTCTCCAAGTCAGGTCTTCAATCAAATTCATCAAGAACAGATAAAATAACATGCCCTCATAAATTCCTTAAGTTTTCTCCAGAATCTGCATAACATGTTGGACAAAAGTTTCTTGTGATGGGTCGGATCATTGGTGCATGAAGCAACCAACTGTGAAATCTAACTTCTAATAAATCAAACTCCCTTTTTTTTTCTTTTCCTCAAACCAAGACAGTTTGACTGACTAGTGAACTCAACTTCATGGAGGTTTGGGTTGGGTCCTTCATTAGAATCACCTATGTCTTGAGCTCTAAAAATTTTAGGGATGCCACCGAGCCCCACCTCACTAGGGGCACATGCATTGTTTTCGTTACCACCCACCTCCAAAAAAACAATCTAGCTTCTTTTCTAGCTCAGGATCGATGCCACTGTATTTAAATTTCTTACAGTTGTCACCACCTACAAATTCATATGGCATGTAGATGGATTTGGAAAAAAATCAAAATTGATAAAAATAGTGGACATTTTCAAAATGCTCCATACTAATCTCCTCTACAGAAGCATTAATTGTTCGCTTTATCAGATCTCAACCTAAGCCAGTGGATCCTCAGTTTATTTCTTTCCAAATTTTTCTATCCTTTTTTTAGCTGATCGCACTTAATTTTTTAGCAGCATCTTTTTGTACTCTCTGTCTGTACTTTCTTTAAAATTTTTAATAATATTTTGTCTGCCCTCTTTGTTGAAATAGGTTGTCAGCCTATTTCTCACTTCAACGTTCTTGTAATAAAGGTTACAAAATATTATTTTTTTATCCTTATCCAGCATTATAGATGAACTGGCTTCATTGGTCTTAACCAATGTCCATACTAGCATGAAAAAAAACTAATAAACATAAATTTTAGCTACAAAAAATATTAACCCCAACTCAAATAAAAAGATGAAAGCCACAAATCATCAGTAATGCCTTTCCACACCAACACATCTAAAACACTACTACCACCATCTCCACACACCAACACATCCACAAAAACACTACAATCACCTCCACACACACAACACCCCCACAACTCTACTACCACCAAATCCACACACCAACACCTCTACAACACCAACACATCCACTACACTACTACCACCAATTCCACACACCAATATCTCCACACACACCACTGCCTCCGCCAACATAGGCACAATAATACATAAACTACAACCTCCATCAACCATCACAACCTCCATCAACCACCACATCCACACACCAACCACCAACACAACCACCTCCTCAACTACACAGAAACACATCCACCATGACTAACACATCCAAAACCACAACCACACACTAATCACCACCCTCTAAGCCACACACAACCACATCTACCAATGCATATACCTCCACAAACCAACCACCCTACACCACCAACTCCACCTCCACATACACACATCCACCACCCTATACCACTACCTTTACATCCTTCAACAAGCACTTCCACCTATACATCCACCATATCAGCACCATAATCTAACATCAACTAAAGGTACAGTGATTGAGCAAATGAAAATCCATAATCTACCATCAACCAAAAGACACTCCTTTGCATTTATTTTCACCCTAAACCAAGAACATAAAAGAGAAAGCATTAAATTGAAATACAACATCGAAAAAAAAAACCAACACCCATTTCCATGTCATGGCACGTGGGATTCTAAAAAATCCCAAAATCCAACATCAACTAAAAACCAACAATGCATAAGCATTTGCCAAATCAAGAACCATGAAATTATTTAGCACAAGGAACCACAAGGTAGGCATTGCCAAGCACGAAGAAGAATCACCACATAGAGGAACCACCACAAAGAGGAAACCACAATAATCTAAGGCAAATACACATTTCCGAAAAAAAAAAACAAAAGAGGAACATAGTTAAGGTAAAGATTACCCAACACGATGAGGAACCATCACACAGAGAAATCACAGCTCAGATGAACTTCATTCAAAAAAGTACCGCACGAAGAAATGAGAGGGAGAGAAGAACTCATCACAATAATTAATCCAAAGAAGCGAGAGAGAGAGAGAGAGAGAGAGAGAGAGAGAGAGCGGCACAACAGTATCTGTGAGAATTTTATGAGAGAGAGAGGAGAGTTAAGTAAAATATCAAGAGATTAGCAACCTAGTGAGGGTCGCAAGAGAGGAGAGGGGCGTTAGGTTTAGACACACAAGAGAAAGGATTGTGGGAGAGGAGAGGGGTAGCCCTGTCACAACTATATAAAGGAAAGTAGGTCGCGTCCTTTGGCTTATTTCTATAAGCAATCATGCCAGAGAATCCATAAGAGAGAGATTCATGTTCCTTAGCCATGATGCCACCTAAACACTATCCCAATTAGGTTGTAAGATAGATCTATGTAAAATATCAAATGTTGTATTAAAAATTTGTTAGAGAATTCGATCAAATCATATTTTAACCCTCTTCAAATCCTAATGAAATATTATTTAAAAATTTTAAAATTTTAATAATGTTTAGATGCAAGATTTTCATAATAAATTTTATAACATCGGTCGACTAATTAACGCAAACATCTACTATTCGCATCTGGATCTTGGGACCCAACAATAAAAGTGTCAAAAATAATTTATTATAATTAAATAAAAATATGACACTCAATATGACACAAAAAAAAGCTCTCAAGCTTTGTTATTGTCGAACCTAAAAGTATCTGTAGAATCAAGCCCAAGGAATAGAGTGTGAGGTTAGAAAAAGATAAGAAACAAAGAGGAAGTGCAGAGTAGAAAATAGAATATTTAACATTTTCTCATGAAATGGTCTCCTATTTGTAGGTAAAAGAGATACCTTAAGTATATACTTACATCTAAGTCGTCCTTCTACACAACGCAGCTTAGGGGTATCAAGGTTATTTGTATAATATGCAGGTAATTAAAAATATATATTAATAAAGAGTTTCATAGCCGATCGTGATTATTTTCGATCATTGGTTCATGGTCATTTTCTTGATAATAGCAAGGTGAGTCACTTGAGAATGACACAAAGACCTAAAAACTAAATTTGCCCATAAGACGCTTTGCCTCACAATCCATCTCTTTAGTTTGCATGACAATGATCCATCCTTCGCTTGTCCTGTTGTAGAGTCGCTCTTTGTTTAGCTCATCATATAATTTTCTTTCATTTTACTGAATGTGTATTGATTCTTCATTCGTCTGCATGTGTTGTCGGAATATCAACTGAGCTAAACAACTTATTAGGACCTTTGAAGTGCCTTGTTTCTTGGCTCAACATCAATATGTGACATTCAAGAAAACTAATCAACATTTAACTAATATCTTTTGTGAATTGACCAATGTGATATTATTTATATACATTTTATGCTCATTTTTACTGATATTTCACTTTAATGGAAGGTATTTTGAGTGTTTTTCATTTCAGGTATAATATGGAGTTTTGGAGAAAAAGGAGCGAAGATTGAGCAAAATAAGGTCAAATGGAGCAAAGGGGCACAAAGTGAACTGACGCTTAAGTGTCAGACGATGTACATAAATATAGAGAGCCTGACGTCATGACACCAGGATCTAGTGCTTAGGCGCCAGGCAGTTAGTTCAAACTTCTAGAAGGTTGGGGCCTATGTGCCATAATTGGGTGCATAGGCGCCAGAATTGATTTTCTTAAAAAAAATTAAAAATGTATTTGGACAAATTTTGAAGGGGCATCTGAAGTAACTCTTGGAGATTTTGAGGGTTATTTTAAGGGTGTGTCTCTTCAAGTGACTCTCTCTCTCTCTCTCTTGGCCAAAAGAAGGGAATTTTTGGCATTTCTAAGTCCCAGAGTACTCTAGGAATGCCGAGAGGTCGTCGATAGGAGTAGGAAATGTAGATTCCTACCTTGGAGAGGGGATTTTGAGAGATATATGTAAGGGATTGTATTAGCATTACATGGATCAACAGGAGACTTTGTTGGAGGGATTTTCATCTTTCTTTCAGATGGAAAGAGAAAGTATTGTGTTCTTCATTATCTTGTACATGTTGTAAACACTTATCTTGTGGATTTTCTTTGATTTAATGAAAATTTCTATTATGTGTGACACCTTCTTTATGAAACAGAATTGCAATAAATTGGATGAATGTTTAGGATGTTATGATGCATGTTAGAATAGGTTTTTCATATCAAAGTGATGGTTCTTACCTTATGCTTCATTTACACATTCAATCTAACTGATTGATATATTAAAATTTATTGTAAATCATAATGATCCGAGAGGGCTATGGCTTTAACAGCTAAAAGGAACCAAATTGAACTTATAGGTGAAGGAAAAGTAGTCCTAAGATTCAATGCAATGTTAGGAAGATATTTGTCGATGGGTGTAAATTGGTATTTATAGGGTGCCAATTTAGATTCTTATTAATTTGATCTAGGGCTTCATACCATAAATCTAAAATTGAGTCAATTAAAGGGCTATTAGGAGAAGGAGACTCTAGGGTGGTAGGCTTGAACTTTCGCCATAAAAATCTAGTTATTTAAGGAATCAACCCTAGGTTAACTACGCTACATTATACACCAGAAGAGGGTAACATGGATTTTTGCTCTTATTGTCACTGTCCATATTATATTCTAAGCATCATATTCACACAAATTATCTAGATCACCGCAAGAGAAAGGTAGTCTTACACCTCAAAATTCACCAAACAAATTTATCTAGTTAGTTTTAACTTTATATTTTGATTATTATTTAGGAGTAATTGACATTCCATACTAAGACCTGGTACTGATCTCGAATGTTTATATGCAACAATATAATAATGTATTTGATTATATTTTTGACTTATCTTTCCTTACTTTGCAATAGTACTAAAAACTTTATCCTAGAGAAAATAAAAATTTAACTTGCTAACTTAAGATATATTAGGATACTACACAAGTATGCGTATCATTATCAAGTAATATAAGACTTTTTGATTAAGCCTAGAATAACAAACCCACAGGGATTGTTCACAGTATGCGATAATTAACGTAACAAACTTTCTACTTTAAAAAGACAAATACTTAAACTATAGTTTTTATCACAAGAATAAAATTTAAATTCTTTTTGGTATTTTTAATGTTTGAAAGTGAAATAAAAATTTAGTAAAGATAACTTGAGTTTATGTAAAAGGAAAACATTGAATACGAAATATCATTCTCCTTATCATGAATCAATAAGTACAAGAATTCTATTGTGGAAGTATTCAAATTGCCTTGTTCCAAATAGGAGCAATATTACTCTTTACCCTTACTAGAGATGCTATAAAGAACATTGGCTAATTTAAAGTTTGAATAGTTCTGAAGACCGGTTAGGCAGGGAAGATACTAGCTCTCACTCTCGAGTTCCCTCAGTTCTCTCCAACTAGGGACTAACATCTCTTATCAAAACCTAAGATAATAAACCAAGTTGAAGATTTTGGTCTTTCACTCTAAATTCCTCTAACTTTACACCCTTCAAAGATTATTTCCCTATTTATTTTCACTCAATCATATGAACTACATTCTCATTCAAACAATCTCATGTGATTCTTTTCAATTATTGACTGAGACAATACCATCCTAGTTCTTACATGTTCTCAAAATAAATTTTAACATCTAGATGGGCCAGATCAAAAAGTAAATGAAGTGCATGAAATTAAATCATCACAACTTCTTCCAACATTAAAGATTAATACTCTCTACAACTTCCAACCAACACTTTAATTACTTATCATTTTAAGGAGAAAGATAAAAAAAAACTACTCAGAATCCATGGAGAAAACAAAACCACACTTTAGTTTAAAAGTAGAAATCATTATCAAACCAACAAGAAGTCTTGATTAAAACCAAAAGTAGTTTCAAACAAAGATAAAAACTTATCGTAAATCCTCCACCAAACTCTTAAAGTTCATTTGAATCTCTTTTTGCTTACAACACTCTTAAATCTCAAAATAAAACTAAAAACAAAAGCAAAAAATAAATTGGTGGTGCCTAAAATTTTCTTCAAAAGCTTCTCCACAAACTTCTTCAAGAACTTTTCAGAACTCTTTAGAACCCTTATGAAAGTCTCAACTTCCTTTTTTTATAATTTTTCAAGATGTGCCTTGGTATCTCTTCAAAATGTGTTATGATTTGATGTATTTACCAAGGGATGCTTCCTTTCACAAGTCCTTTAATTATATTTTTGTCCTTGGTGGTTATAACCACCCATTTTAGCCAATAGGTGCCGCAAATGTCCCTTTGAAATTTGTCAAATTGAATTAACCCGTCAAGTAACTGTCACAGGAGCTTAATCGTGGGTCCTCTAATGCTTAGGCGTGGCCTTCTCTATTTCACCGGTGCTTAAGCGCAGGTTTTGGTACTTAGGTGCCGAAATACTTTTGCACCATTTTTGCATTTTTGCTCCAAATTTGATCATTTTTCACTCATTTTAGCATTTTTCAACTTTTTACTTATACTTGAAAGAAAAACACACAAATACCTTGCATTAAAGTGCAATATGTCAAAAATAGGTATAAAAATATTTTTAAAAACACTATATATTTTAGGTGTATCAAAATACCCCAATCTTAAAATATTACTTGTCCTCAAGTGACACTTCAATCTTCAAAAACCAAATAAGTATGATTATGTATATGAGTTTGTTTAGTAGTTTCTAAAATTTTGTTCTAGAAATATAGTAGTCTAATTTAGAAAAAATTATAGTGAATTAGACTAGCTTAAAGTTTAGAAACCCCTTAAATGAAGAAGTATGAAAAATATGAATTCCTATCTAACTCAGAAATACTTGTAGATTTTCCAAATATAGAACTTAGGCATTTTATTTCCTTCACTTAAAAATTTTTATTAAGTATAATTTTACTTACTATATTATATCCTTAAGCTTAAGAGTTTCTCAAGTCTTATACTTTAAAGAGATCATATGTGGAACTAATTTTTGATTAGACACTAATCCTCAAGCTTCTCCATCCTTTTTCAACTTTTCTTTTCTTTTCTTTTATTTTTCTTTTTCTTTCTTTCTCTTTTTTTTTATTTGGCAAGGGTTACTATATTTAGGTATGCCTTTAATGGTTTTGAATTCCGCTCCTCCTTTCATAAAGAAAAGAGTTGATATTTTTCTTTTACTTAAATTTATAATAATAGCTTATGAAAATTATTTTTAATAAAATAAATTAAGTTTCAAAGATAAAAGTCTAATCCTTCACATTTTTCAAAAATACAATATCTCCTACTAAAGATAGTTACACAATATTTATCATTTCTACATTTAAGAACTTTTAACTTTAAATTTTTCTGTCACTTAAAAAATTTTAACTAAATTTTCTTACTCATTTCTATAAATCAAAATTTTACTTTCCTAATATAATTTCATACACATGATCATTTTTTTTTTAAATCAAATTCACTTGTAGCTCATTTGCAAATAAATAAAATTCAAGTTTTGATAATATTTTTTGTTCCCCCCCCCAAACTTAAATTTTTAACAAGATTAAATATAAGCAGGAATAAAAATTGAAATAACTTGCTTAGAGAAATTTTATACCCTAATTATACAAGTACAAAACTAAAAACAGGAGTAAAATTTATTTTTGATCAAATATCTTACTTTTTAACATATAAAGATTCATTAGGCGTTTAAGTAGTGGGTACAGACATAAAACCAAACAAACACACTAGCTTTGACTTCACAATCTCATCATAAAAAAAACAAACACACTAACCAGATAAAAGAAAATACAGGGTAGCAAATTTTTGAAATTAAAGTTTAAAATTAATGCTAGCAAGATTTTCAACTCTCATAAGACAGAAATAAGTTCATTCCTTATTAACTAAAACACATTACACAACACACAACAACAATTACTACCCTAGAATTTAAAACACAATACTAACAAAACAAAAACATTACAATAACAATCAAACAAAAATTCTAACACATCACATAGTCTAACAAATACACAAAATCAAATGCATCAAGTTCACACCATCAAGTACATCACATATTACAAACATAAAACAACCTTTATCCTTCTCCTCATCATCATCATTAGTGTCACTGCTATCCCAAAAAGTTGCAGGCTCAGAATCAGGATATTTTGGATATGAAGGGAATTCCACTCCTTGGTTACACCTAATGAGGCTCTCCAAAGATGAGTGAAATCTCTCCTCATAATCACTATGTATTTTGCATATCCATCAATATGATCTACAAAATGCTCTAGATTTTGGACCTTATCTGCGGTAAAATTAGTATTATCCATCATCCTCTGCAATAATTGATCTTGAGTTTTGGTAGACTCACCTCTAGAAGTAAATGCTCTCGAGGTAGATGGTCTCAATGTAGAAGAAGTGGAGGTGGATGCAGCTGACGTCGACATTCCATAACTTCTTGAAAATCCTCCTTTCCAAACAAAAATAGAGTGTTCAGAATATGATTTCACATTCACACTTCCCCCCAACTATCATACCTTACACCAACTTGCTCACAAAAAGAAAAGATCAAGGAAGCAAATCTCAGACCTGCAGTAGTAGTGGTAGTGGCAGAACTGATGATAGTCTGATAAATCAAAGCTCCAATGTTGATAAACTTGCACTACTGAATAAAACAATTCAACATTGCTCTTTCCTTTGTAACTTCACTAAGATGATTTGTCGGTAACATACGAGCTGAAATAAAGTAGTGCCACGCCTTTGATGGCGCACTTAACTTTGAAGTGGAAAAGTTGACTCTCCTCTCATTTGTAAATTTCTAGAGTCCCTTTCCAATAGTCAAAACTGGTATAATTTCATCCAGTTCTGTCTTAGTAGGACTATAGTTTGAATAAAAACACAGAGTATCAGGCGGTAAATGGTAGAGCATGTTGATTACCTCTGTTGAAATGGTACCAATTTGCCTCTGACCATGACTCAATTCTCTTTCGCCTCAGGGAGGTTTGCATAGAACTCATGCACTACAGAAATCACAGCCACCAGAGAAAAATAACATAATCGTTCCAATTGTCGGCAAATGATCAAATCCTCTACAGATCCACATAAATTTTTAAAATACCTCTCAGGAATCAATTTTCATGACTATAGAGTGTCGTTATATCTGTCTTGAGCTTTCGAACTTACAAACTTGCTAGAATCAAAGTAGGTCTTTCCCTTACTCCTCTTCATTCTTGGGGCCATTCTACAAATTTCAAAAATTTCCACAATAATTTCAAAGATCAAGTCTAATCTACTAAACATAACTCTTATAAGCTTAAACTACACTTTTTATGTAATTTCTATAGATTTTCTCAAGTTTTTCACCATGAATAGTAAATTTTGGGTACCTCCACAATGTGCTCAAAATACATGGTGAAAATCCAAAATTTTTATGTAGAAGTGAAGCACTTACCTCAAGAAATCCAAATCTATCAAATTTGGCTTGAATCTACCAAGAAATCTCCAAAATAAGGTTTTCCCTAAACTCTAAACCATGAAGTTGAAAGGAAGAAGACGATGGCAGGAGCGAAATGCCACTTTTTTAGGGTTAATTTTCAATTTTAACCATTTGCGAATTGGTTTTCGTGAACCGGTGTGTCGACGCTATTTTTGTTTGAAAGAGTTGCCCGTAAGAAGCTGTCTGTCACTGGAATCAAAATCTCGTAGCTCGCTTCGGAAGGACGTTTTAATTTACATATATATTTAGTTTTAGAAAAATATGAAATCAAACTGACCCCATATTTTTTATAGTTTAAATGAAAGAGCGTTGTACCTCAAATCTTGTATCTATCCCAAAGGATAAACACAAGACTTGAGGATGAGGCTCGATCAAATTAACTAAGGAATTTATGACATCTGTTTGGTATGTGAAACCTTTGTATTTGCCGACAAGTTTCCCTATTTAATAGAAAGAATTAAATAAGGTTTATATTAAGCTGGGTTTGAACATGCTTACTATAAGGGCAAGCCCCTATAGTTAATTAGATCTTATATGAGCAATGTCATTTAAGAAAACTCTAAAAAAAATCAGGAAATATTATCTTCAAGGAATTTTAAAGGGTAGGACTTTTCAATGAGATCTGACGTAGAGGTGTGAAAGGGGATTAATTCAAATTTGGAATATTTTGTTGTAGACTCTAAAGGAGGATGAACTAGGGGATGTTTGGATCCAGAGGAGAACCCCGGTGACTTCCCAAGCTATCCTAATGTTTGGCTTCAGTTTTGATGGATCCAGAGGAGAACCTCGGTGACTTCCCAAGCTATCCTAATGTTTGGCTTTAGTTTTGAGAAGAAATATTTAGGTGTTTCATCTTACCAATTTTATTAGTTAGGGCTTACATTTATGTGAAACGATCACACAAATAGCCTGGAAGATGTAAGGATTTAGTTCGTGACAAACAACAACCTCAGAATCCTAAGACGAGCTAGGGCTTATATTGTATAACAGGGCTATACAAAAGGCCTAAAGATAAGGTGAGGATTTACGTTGTATAAGAAAGCAACCTTGAAGTCCTATGACTTTGTTGTTTATATCTAACGAAGGAAGATTGGTTTAGCTAGGGAAGACAGGTTTTGCTATTGAAGATGGCCGTGCTGCCCACCATGCTAGCTCCAAGCTCCTTTTCGTGACGAGTTTAAGTTTTCTAGTGTGTTAAGTTATGATGTAAAATCAGGTGGCCCTATGGTTGAAGTTCTTTAAATTTTATAGGGGCATATTAACATTTTTTAGAGCGACACCGGTTAGAATCCTATGGTTCCCTTGTTCCGGCACCACTATTTTCTATTGGATTCACTTAGTCCAAATGAATTTACTAAACTCAACTTAATGGGTTTCATAATTTCATTTAGACCGTGGGAAGCCTCATTAGCAACCGTAGGTTACCTCCTTCGAGGAATCCCGATCATCCAATAGGAGACTGTGGGAAGCCTCGTTAGCAACCGTAGGTTACCTCCTCTGAGGGATTCTCGATCATCAGATAGAGACGTCTTAATTTAGTTGCAATTGTAGTTTTGTGTGATGTTTGTGATTAAATTTTGAGCTGTTTTATATTTAAATTTAGTTGAAGTTGTGGTTTTGTGTGATGTTTGTGATTAAATTTTAAGTTGTTTTATATTTCGAATAGTTGAAGTTGTAGTTTTGTGTGATGTTTGTGATTAAATTTTGAGTTGTTTTATATTTTTTCGTTAGCAACCGTAGGTTACCTCCTCCGAGGGATTCCTGATCATCCGATAGAGACATCTTAATTTAATGAAGTTGTAGTTTTGTGTGATGTTTGTGATTAAATTTTGAGTTGTTTTATATTTTGAATGTCGGAAGTTGTAGTTTTATGTGATGTTTGTGATTAAATTTTGAGTTGTTTTATATTTTGCATGTTCAGTTGTGGTTTTGTATGATGTTTGTGATTAAATTTTGAGTTGTTTTATATTTTGAATGTTGTAGCGTTGTAGTTTTGTGTGATGTTTGTGATTAAATTTTGAGTTGTTTTATATTTTGAATGTTGTAGAATTTTGAATGTTGTAGCGGGTTTTGTGTGATGTTTGTGATTAAATTTTGAGTTGTTTTATATTTTGAATGTTGTGGCGATTACCTTCTCCAAGGGATTCCCGATCATCCAATAGAGACATCTTAATTTAGTTGTAGCTGTTATTTTTTTGATGTTTGTGATTAAATTTTGAGTTGTTTTATATTTTGAATGTTGTGACAGTGAATTTTATCTTGAGTGATTTTAGTTTTAGTTTTGGTTTTGGTTTTGTGGCTATCCTGATAGTTTTAGTTTTCATGCTGGGTGACATCGTTGTTTAGCATGCAAATTTGTGTAGGCATAAAAGTATAACATAAAAGTATAAGAAAGACTACATTGAAAACTGTAAAAGTGTACCTGACGAGACTTCTGGTTCCACTACCTGAAACTTAAAATGCATGTGAGGGCAGTTCATGTAGAGGCACAAAAGTAAAGTTTTGGTAGTTTTCCTAACCTTATGTCATATCTTGGTGGGTCCTTAGGAGTTTAATTAAGGATAATTTGGTCAAGCAAAACATATTAAGTTTAGTAGATCTCCGAGGTATCCAACAGATCTAGAGAAAGAAGCAGGTCCGTGCTACTCTCTCGCTGCCTGGTGGAAAAATCTCGAGTTCTTTTAAACTTATTATGTTGCTTAATAATTCATCCTATGAACACCCTAATGCTCAATGAACATTGATATCTCAATTATTCCTAAGAGTAAGGTAATTATCATTTGTAATTTAATTTTGAAGATTATGTGAGTGAAAACCCTTAAAGAGGCAAGTTAGTGTTGTTGGAACACTTAGCCAAATTTTGGTCCTAACTGGGCTTGTAGTGTTTGAAATATGTTTTAATTTTAATTGTGTTTGTGTTTTTAATCCTCATTTAATTAGTCTTGATTTAACTTAGAGTACTAAAAGCCTTTAAGACCTAGGTGAGTGCCTTAATTAGTTTTGAAAATGTTAAGCTTTAAGTGATCATGATTCATTATTTGAATTTCATTTGAAAATCAAATAGGGGTTTTAAATTGATTAATTATTGACTTCAAAAGTCATACCCCTAAGTCTTGGGTTCATTTTATTTTAATTAACTTCCAAATTTTAATAATTTAGAAATTTATTAGTACCCCTAAGTCCTAGGTTCATTTTATTTTAATAAACTTCTAAATTTAATAATTTAGAAATTTATTAACTTAATCTTTTCAATTAAGAAAGTGAGGTTGGTTTCTACCAATTAACCCCTTGTGTTTCAAACATCCAAATAAACTAGAAATTTATTAACTTATCTTTTCAATTAAGAAAGTGAGGTTGGTTTCTACCAATTAACCCTTTGTGTTTCAAACATCCAAATAAACTGATTAAGATCAGAGGTTGCCCATTTCCCTCCATGAATTAAGCCTAAATGTTAATTAAGTATAAATTTCCAAAATTACACATTTGCCCCTAAGACTCTAACACTTCATAATTTGTCAAATTCAATTCAAATGATCGAAATTTTTATCCTACCTCAGTCATGGGTCAGTTAAGACATCATAAAAGAAAATGTGTTTTTTCAAAATTTAATTTAATTTATATAATTATTTTCATATAAAAATGGTATTTTTCAAATAAAATTTGCTAACTTGACCAAGCTAAAGCCTAATCACTTGAAAATCTTACAAGAGGCAGACCTAGACTATAGAAGCCTTTGAACCAAATTTCATTATTTTTTAAATTTTATTTAAATTATTAGAATTATTTTAATTTCCGGGTTGTTTATTAAATATAAAATATTTTAAATGCAGAAAATTAAGTTTTGTATTTTTGACAAATCTTCCTGAGGTTAGAGAACTCAGAGGAAAAAATATTATATTATTTTGAGTTTTATTTGATTTATTGGAATTATATTAGTGAAAATCCATTTTTAGCCTTTAAAAAATATTTTTAAGCTTCAAAATACAATATCTTTATTTTAGAAAATCAGGAAAAATATCCCAATTGTTCTTAAGTGCTTAGAAAGCAATTTAGAATATTTTCATGAATTTTATTATTTTTGTGATTGTTATGGATTTTAATTATTTTAATTATTCAAAATGGGCTAAAAAATCACGTTTTTATTTTAAACACCATTTTATTTTTAGAAAATACCCATGATCACAGAGAACTCAAAAAACAAGTTTTCATAAATTTTTGAGTTATATTTTCATTTTTAAGAAAACATTTAAGTGCTAAAATGATATTTATATTTAAAAATCAACTTAGGCCATTAAAGGAACTCAAAATGGTTTAAAAATTTTATGATGAGTTCTCTTGATCCTAAAAAATAGTGGAGATAAAAAATAAAGTCATTTTGTTGTTTGTTTTTTTTAAATTAATTATCTTAGTGATTTAATTGATAAAAATTAGGTGTATTTTGAATGACTTAGCTCATGAAAAATTTTCCTAAAGGTTCTCTGATCATCATAAACCTTTCAAAATTTTCTTAGTTTTTTTCTAAGAAACATGCTAAATTCCATGATTAATCTAAGAAAATAATGCACATAAATTTGAAAAATATGATTCTCTGTCTAGGGACCTCCTCTGACGTTAGAAAAATCAGGAAATGTTCTTTTTGACAGAGGCTACAACATGCCAAAAATCCAAGCTATGATGAAATGCCTATATGCATGGAGAATCAAAAGATTCCTAACCCTAATGGATTTTTTAAAAATATCAAACAAGATCAAGTGGACATAAAATTTAATTCACATTATTCTCCTTTGTTCACTAAGCAAGTGGATATTTTTATTTTATTTTTGTGATTTTTCTACACCAAGATATGAATTTTTGAAGTTAAGGGTCATTTTCTGAATTATTTAAATCTCTATTTATCTATTTAAATGAACAACGCCACATCAACCTACGACGGCTCCGGAGCTCCACGCGACTTGCTCTCAGTTGATGTAGTCATCCACCTCAGCGCTGACTTGACCCGCGGTTTATGTTCCGTAGCGCTGTTCAGCTTGATCTCGATCATCCATCCCATACACGCCTGATCGAACGTCGCTCCGTCATCATCCCCGATAGCCTAGCTTGAGAACCGTTCTTCTTCTAAGCTTGATTTCTCCCTCATTTCTCAGATTTTTTTTTTTTAATGCTCGTCCAGACTAGAGGAACATATCCAATCAACTCAAAAAAAAATGGAGAGTTCAAATAGTCTCGGGAGGAGGAGAAGTTTTATACCTTGGATCTGAGAAGTGAGGCTTCAATCAGAGGTTCTTGGCACGTCCATTGGGGTCCAAGGAGGCTAGGGATCGAGCCTCTAGTCTTGGTGAAATGCCTAGAACCAAATTCGACCAAGGCCGTTTTCAGGTGTTGGTCTAGAGCTGTGCTAGAGGTGATTTCAGAGGGTAACTTGATGGGGCTTTGTCTTCTCTTTCTATTATGAAGGTGTGGGCTCAAGTAATTGGAGTTCGGTGGAGTTTTAAGGGATGTCCTATTTCAGCCCTATATTTCAAGCTCAAAATTAGGGTTAAACAGGGGGAATCAGGGCAATGAAGTGATTGGAATGAGTTGTGGAGGTCTCAAGGAAGCTCAAGGAGTGATTTGGAGGTCTCTATTTGAGAAAATTTCAACACTTCTTCCATGGCCGTGGAGGTGAGTATTTATAAAATTGGCTAAGGGTGGCTCTTCGGGCCAATGTTTGGGGGCATTGTGATGCTTAGGTGGTCTATCATTTGATTTGAGTGAGGTGGCCTCTGGGATTGATTTGGGTGAAATTTAAGAGGGGGTTGCCCTATGTTTTGGCTTCTCTAGCAATTAGGCTGGTCAGCCATGGCAGGGGGGAGGTGCTTAGGAGCTCAGGGAACTCAGGGGAATATGCCACAGTAATTTAATGCAATGAGGTATAGTTTTGGCAAAGATATCTTAAGCCTAAGAAAATATGGAAAACATATCCCTTAATCTAGGGGAACTTTGTTCCATGGCTTATTTTAGGTGATTTTAAGAGGTTTAGGCTGGCCACTAGGGTCCAACTAATGGTTGTGGAGTCATTAATTTGGCGACTTTGAGGTAGTTAGGCCATCTTTAGTTCATGAGTTCAATGTGGGTTCAAGTGATAAAAGCTTTGGTTTGGGCTAGGTTAGCCATGTAAATTGGCCCAATTGACTGATAAAAAATGTTTAGATGACTGTTATGAAGATTTTTGGTGAAGAATTGAAATGATTTTGAGCTCAATGGGAGGGTCAATTTGAAGGATTTTTGAAATTTGGTCAATTTGGGCGTGTTGGGCTAGACATGTGCCTAGTTTGGGCTAGCCTTGGGATAAGTCCAAATTGAATGGTTCAAATGATTAAGAGAGATGTTTTGAAGATTTCTTATGAAGGAATAGAGTGGAAATTTTGGGGCTAAGGCCATCAATCTGGTGATATTTTGAGACATGGCTAATTTAGGGCAAATTTGGGACTTTTTGGACTTAGGTTAAAATCAAATGAAATTGAGGCTTCACCAAGGCCAATTGAAGGTCAAGTTTAATGTATGGGAATATTATGAAGTTTTTTCAAAACAAATTGTGGCAAGTTGAGTTGGCCATGGGTTCAATTTGGTGGAACCAATTCACGGGGCCAAAATTGGGGTTTTGATCTAAATCAAAATTGAGCTCAAATGATGGACCAATTGGGCTTGGATTTAGTCTAGATTGGTCATATCAAGAGTAATTTGAGTTTATAATTGAAATTGGGGTAAATTGAGACCAATTTGATAAACATTTGAGGTGATTTGGGGAAAATATGGGTCTTTAAAGGGCAATTTGGGGGTTTTGATCAAAGATGGTCAAATTGGCCAAATTGGGTCATGTGGTAGTTGAGAAAAATAAGATTGGAAATATTTGGGAGGCTTTGGGAATTTTTGGGATTTTTTGGAATTTTGGGCTAAGAAGGGGGCACTTTCGGTAATTTGGAAAATTTTGATGATTTTGGGTAGTTTGGGTGTTTTCAAGGTGTTTGAAATGATTTTTGAACCAATTAGGGTATTTTGGGTAAAATTGGGAATTTTGGTCAAATTTGGAGTCCCAAGGGTATCTAGGTAATTTGGGGGAGTTTGGGGCAAAAGGCTAAGTTGGGGATCTTGGTAGAGTTGGAGTGTCAACCACCATCAATAAGCCATGGACCAATGAAAACCCTATTTTGGGTCCTCTATGTAGTGGTATTTGCTAAACCTTAGCCTAGGGCTAGTGGGTTTAGGGGACCACCTACATGAATCTCCCAAAAGTATCAAGGGACCAAAGCCTAGAAGCTTTAGGGCTTTAGGGTTGTGAGTGATTGTGAGTGAAAGTATGCGCCTTAAGCCCTAGACCAACACCAGGGTTAACCCTAAGGTCAAGCAATCCTAAGGGTGACTCTCCTTTAGCTCCCCCATAATGACCCCACCTACTAAGTGCTAGAAGTTATGATCAATATGTGGAACTTCAAGTTGAGAAAAGAAGAGAGTAAAATTTATAATGGTGAGGGTTCCTTTTGTAGTTTTCTAAGAATAGTCAATAGGAAAGTTCTTTGGCTAGACCTTAGGCTACTAAAGCGGAAAAAATAAATCTTAACCAAAAGTGAGGTCAACAAATGGACCATCAATAGGTATAGTGTGCTGGACAAGCACACCGCGCGTATTGGTGTTGGCCGATGAGATAAAAAAAAACTAATACAAACTCCCAAGTCAACAAACCCGGAAGTATGTGTAGAGTTGTGTGTGTGATTTGTTTCTGCTTGGGAATTAGCAGGTGATCTTCTGATTGAAATCAAGAAATAGGGACTCTCGCTGGGGATCGGAGAGTGAATTCGATGGGAGATTTCCAAGAGGATGAGAGTGAAGAAGATGTTTGAACTTCATTTATGCACGGAACTTTTGTTTAGTACTGTTTGTTTTAGCTATTTTGTTGTGTCGGATTGCATTTCCTTTCTGCACACTACCTATGTTTATGTTTTGAATTTTGATATTTGGATTTCAGTGTTATGATGTTGGTTTGCTTTAGAACACTGAATTTAATGTTTTTTTGCTTCAAAAATGTTAGTTTGTAAAAGCACGGATTTTATTTATAAATTTGAGTTTTGTGTTGTTTGTGAAAGTTTTGTGTTAGTGTGATGTTTAATTATGCTTAGAAAGGTTTATTTGAGTAAAACAGAGGTTGACGTAAAGCAGTATGGAGCAGATTTTCACAGAAACCTAAATCTGATGAATTTAAGCTCTAGCACATGATGCGCCAGATTGGCACTTGATGCGCCGATTTATAGAGCCTTAGCGCAAGATGCGCCAAATTGGTGCATGATGCCCCAAAGATCTGAACACACCTGATTGCTTAAAAAACTGTGAAATCGCACAGACAAACTCTATTTTCACTACTTAAGTCGTCTCCTACCTCAAGACCTTGGTTTAGGGCATCACATTGTAGACAAAAAAGAGGGATTCAGAGGCTAAAAAGCATAGACTTCATCTTTCTTAGTAAGAGCTCCACTTTAACTTAGAAATTTTTTATCTACAACATGGATTTGGATGATCCGAAATTTGAAATTTTTGATGAAAAAGCTTGAAGAAAACTCATGGTGGAAAGTTTCTTACCAAATAATGTTGTTTGAGGAGTTAGATTTTTTATTTGCCAATTTATTTTGAATTATTTATATTTTTGTAGAATTTTCAAATGGCTCCCGAGTTAAGAGAGGAAGGCCATCCAAAGATTTTGATGCACGAAGATTTGTTAGTTTCAGAGCCTAACACAATTACAATACTCAAATGGAGGTAAGAAAAATGATCCAAGAACGGGCATTTGCAAACCCGGGTGGCAAGATCGAGAGACTAATTCTTGCTAAGAACTGGGAAAGATTCAGCTACTTCACTGTCGTAGCAATTGTCCCGATGTTTTGGGAGTTTTAGGCAAATGTGAGGTTCAATGCTGAAGATCACATCTTGGTGAGAGGTAAGCAAGTCAAGTTTACTGCTGAAAGGATCAAAACTTTTTATTGGCTTAGAAACATATTTCATGATGAATATGATGCATTTTTGATGACTGCTTTATCATTGGATGAAGTGATTGAATTTTTGACTAATGAAAGAGGAGAGTGGAAGATTAAGAATAACAAGATAGTTAACTTCCCCGCTTCCATGTTGACTATTCAGTCAAAACTATGACCACTTCATTTTTGCCAGACTATTTCCAACAAACCATTTGGCTGATGTTACAAAAGACAGAGTTGTACTAACTATTGCATTCAGAACATGAAAGTAATAGATGTTGGTGCACTTATAGTTCAACATACTCGAAGTATAGCTGGTAGTTCTACAGCTAGTGGTTTGGGATACCCTGCCCTGATTTTCACTCTATGTGAACAATCAAGAGTAGAATCCCATAGAAATGAAGAAAAATTATAGCCACAAAATCCCAATTGGGAGGCATATGATCTAGAGAGTGGAATCATTTTTTGAATCTAGAGGTGGAAGAAGGATAGGCCCTCTACATCTGCCAAAGGGGCGTCTACTTCTCGATCTACATCGCTTGAATGTATTATGGACTAACTGATGATTCAATAAAAGGACATAGTTAATATTCAAACCCAGTTAGGAGAGATAGGAGCAAGAAATGCTTATAATGATGAATATCAGCAGAGGAGAGTTCATCATGACATTGATTTTGATAATGCTATGGTGAGACATCTTAGGGGTGTGCCTAATGTGGACTTTCCTGCTTGCCTCAATTTCACTCCCTATGCTCCTATTCATGATGAAGAAGAAGAAGAAGAAGAAGAAGATTCTGATGATGATGAGGAAGGAGATGAGGATTGATGTTTTATGAGATTAGTTTATTGTGTTTGAATGTTTTTTTGTTATTTGTGTTTGTATTGTGATGTACTTTTATTTGAAACTTGTTGTAGTAAAAACTTTTATGTTGTGTTGTGAACTAAATATGTAATAGTAACTATAGACTTTCACATTTTTTGTAATTTTAGTATTTTCAGTTTAGTTTTCAGTTTTTGTATTTCTATTTTTTAATTCTCAACAAGTTCTTTAGAATATATTATGTTTTGTTTAATGTTTTAAAGCTTATATGTAGTTTTACAGTTAGTACCTGTAGTATACTAGAGCCGAGTTTCATAGTCAGAAATCCTCTGCAGGTTAGTTTTTATTTTCATGTATTTTCTGTTTTCTTTCACCTACTAAATTTTATACTAAAAATATTTTTAAAATCACTTAAAAACTTAAGTTTGCTGGAAAGAAAAATTTATTTTGAAAATAAGTAAACTAAATTTTATTTGTCCTCAATTAACTAAATTTTTACATGGCCTAGGATATTAAGATTTAACTTTAAATGACTATACTTCTGTTTATAAATATTGTGTTAAATTTAGGTAAAAAGTTTTTAATAATGAAGGTTTAAAGTTAAAGATATTTGGTATGATAGGAGAAGACTATGTTTTTTTTAAGTAAAGAAAATTGTATTTTGGAAGTGTTAAGAATTTAAGAGTTTCATGAAAGAAGAAAGGAATGAGACTTTGTGAAAAACATAAACTAATATAATTTTATAAAGTGAAGAAAGGTATAGAGTTTTGACTTTAAGAAGATAATAGTGAAGTTCAAAATTATTAAATGCTATCCAGATATAGTAATCCTCACTTGAAGAAGAAAAAGAAAAAGAGAAGAAAGGATTGAAAAGATCCTAAAAGAAAAGAAAAATAGAAAAAAGAAAAGGGAAGAAAGAAGAAAAGAAAAATAAGTGAGGAGAAGCTTGAGGCGATGCCTAATAAAAAATTGGCTTCACTTGAATCAACTTAAGGAAGAAGCTTTATTACATTTTCTAAACTTGTATTGGAGTATTAGTATCATTCATAGTAAAATTTTCATGAAGTTCCTTTTCATAAAATTGTTCTAAATGTCCTTAATATGACAAATTGTGATTCTTCTTAAAATGAATAGAGAATCAAAAATCTTAAATTTGATTATTAAGTATTCCAAGACTTAGAGTTTGAATCTAAGTTATTAAAGGGTTTTCTTAAATTTTGCTATTCTATTTATTAAACTAAAGTATAGAAGTAGTAATTTAATCTCTATTCTAAGTCATTTGCTTTTATATAATAAAAGTGTCACTTGAGGGCAAGTAACATTTAAGTTTGGTGGATTTTGATACACCAAAATAATATATTGTTTTAAGTACATATTTTATGCTTATTTTTGCTGATATAGCACTTTAAAGAAGGTTATTTTCATGTTTTTATTGCAGGTATATCATTCTTAGTCATTTGGAGCAAAAATGTCAAACAGGATAAAATTTGAAGATAAAACAACGAATTTTGGGATTCTAGAGCATGATGCGGCGTTTGATAGAGAATTGGCACATGATGCGCCAGATTAACGCATGATGAGATAAAGACGACTTTTTGCAAATTAAGGCAGTTCAAGATAAATTTTGCTCAAATTTTTAAGGGGAAACTTGTTCTAAAAACCTATTGGAGTAATTCACTACATCTAGACTCTTTGGAAGGTTCTTTTATGAAGAAATATGTTTTCTGGATCAAATGACACATCTTTTGAATTCAAAAGAGTTGACTTTTGGAGGGAATTTTTTGAGGGAATTTTGAATTCCTTTTCAAAGGAGGCATCCTAAAATAAAAGAAGACTTCAAAGACTTCAAAGAGAGTTGAAGGGGGGACGAGAAAGGGAGAGAGAGAAAGTTGGCGTGAAAGGCAAGAGGAGTGAAGAGGAGGCTTTTTTTCTAGGGTTTTAAGAGGAGAAGAAAGGCAAGAGATTTCTTCTTCATTACACTTCTAAGAGAGAATTGGGAGTGATTGCAAAGAGTGAAATGCTTGGAGAGAACTTCTAGGGATTTGCTTGGGAAGAATTGTGAGATAAGTTGTATTTTTATTTCTTTTGTTTTGTAAACTTGTTTTTATATATGAAATCCATGTTTTGTCATATCCTTCTCATGAATTCTAAGTAGTCTTCTTTATCCCTCTACCTACTTTGAGATATGGTTTTGTAAGGAATTGATTTGGTTTTCTACAGTTTTAAATATTAAAAATTTGTGATGATTTGAACTCTGATCTTCATTTACTTTTCAATCCGACCAACTGAAATGTTAAAACTTGTTGAGAAACATATATTCTGAAAAGGGATATAATTTCTACAACATAAGGAGAATCTCATTTGATTTCATTGGAGAGTATTTATCCATGGGATTGGGTGTAAATAAATAGAAAAATATACTTTGTTGGATGCAGAATTGGAGATTTTAAGGTGACCGATTACAATCCCTAATTTGGTCAAGTTGATTGGAAACTTATACGAGATTGTTAGCCCTCAGAGGAGGGAGTAGTGGGAGCTCTGGAGTGGCAACCAGTATCCTCCCAACCTAACCACAGATATATGGACTAAACCTTGGATTAGTCAATGTTCTTTATAATACTCGAAAGAGGGTAAAGAATAGGATTGCTCATATGTGACACAAAATAGTTTTCATATATATTTTCAAATAATCTCAATTTCTGCACAATCCATACAATCATTGTAAAAGGGAAGGATCCTTTCTTAAATTTTAACTTTTCGTGACACAAAAACTTTGTTTAATTTTTGTAATTTTACTATTGAAAATTTATTATTTAGTTTAGTTTAACTTCTGTAATCTTACATCTACATTTTAAGTAGCATTCACTTTAGTAGCTAATAATCAAACTTTGCACTTTACTTTATTTTTTTTATTTTGTAGTTTAAAATTAGAATATTAAGAACTTACATATAGGTATTTATAGGGAAGGATCAATATGTAGGACCCATTAGAGCCCTTTATTACTTGTGCGATACGTATATTTGCGTTGATTTAAAATGAGATTTGGTAGTTAAAAAAGAAGTTTTAAAAGATAAACTATTTTCATAAAAGGTAATTTTGTTGGGATTATATTACATATTTATTATATATTTGTCGTGTGTAATTTTGTAATATTGAAAAATATTTGCAAAATTTACTTATTAAATCTACTCGCAATCACTAGGGAAGATACTAGCTGGAGTTCCCTCTTCTCCCTCCACCTGGAGGCTAACATCTCGTATCAAAACCTAAAACTATAAACCAAATTGGGGGCTTTAGTCTATCACTCTAAAGTTCTCTAATTCTACACCCTTCAAAAATTATTTTCTTATTTATTTGCACTCAACCATATGAATTACATTCTCATCCATACAATCACATGTGATTTTTACCATTAATTGCTGAGACAATACCATCACGGATCTTACATGTTCTTACAACAAATATAAACATCTTAATTGGCCAAATCAAGAAGTAAATGAAGCACAAGGTTAAAAATCATCACAACTTATTCCAAGCTTAATGATTAGTACTTCACACAACTTCCATCCAAAAGTTAATCACTTATCATTTTAAGGATAAAGATAAAGAAATCTACATAGATTCATTGAGAAAACACAACCACACTTAAATTTGAAAGTAGAAATCATGCAAACAAATAAGAAGTCTAAATTAAAACCAAATGTAGTCACAAATATAAAAACTTATCTCAAATCCTCTCCATCAAACTCTTGAAGTTCCTTTGATTCTCTTCTCTTCCTTTCTCTTACAATACTCTCTACTCACACACTACAACTCCTCTCTTGTTCTCTATAAAAATATCCTAATTATCTATGATAGAGGCGTCGGTGGCGTGGCTATGGGGGGCGTGTAGGTGTCTTTTTAAGGTTATGGGACAAATGTAGGAGAGTGCTCTTCAATCCAATCCAAGCCTTCTTTTATAATTTTTCAAAATGTGCTTTGGTATCTCTTCAAAATGTGTCCACATTCAATGAATCTTCCCAGATTTACCTCCTTTCAAAAGCCAATTAAATGTTTTTTTTGTGTCCATTAACCATTTCCCACGTTTTTACTAAACGTTGCTTCAAACACGTGTTAAAAAATTAGTCCAAATTCATTGCATCATCAAGTAACTACCTCTAGCGCTTGAGCATGAGGTATGTAGCGCTTAAGCCAGGCCTTCTCGGATTTCATGGTGCTTAAGCGCCTGTTCTAGGCACTTAGATGCCATAGTTCTTTTACACACCTTCTTCATTTTTTCTCCAAATTTGATCTTTTTTCATTTATTTCACCATTTTTCATCCATTTGATTGAACCTGAAAAAAAAACACACAAATAACTTCCACTAAAGCGTAATATCCTAAAAAAGTATAAAAATGTATACATAAGATGTATCAATTCCCTTAGCACTCTTTTGAAGTTCTCTAACTTCTCTAACTCCAACAACACTTACAGGACTCACAAACTCCTGAAATCACAAAGACTCACAAAGAACACTACTCACACACTTAACACACTCACACACTATGTGACTCTATATATCCAACTCCCCTTAGCCTCTTGGAATTAATCCCAATTTATAAATCTTCAAAAATGACCAAGTATTGCCTTAGACATCTCTTCACAATTTTGCCTCAATCAATGAATCTTCTAGAAAGTAACCATGGCGCCTAAGTGTCAAACCGTCATGCCTAAGTACCAACCAAGTTCTATATCTGGCGCCTAGGCGCCGATCGGCTGGTTTGGTAAATTTCTTTAGTTTAGCCCATTTTGCTTCTTTTTAATGTATTTTTTCTCCTTTTTACTCATTTGATAGGAAGAGGTCCACCATTTATTGATCTCATGGCTTCTAACACCAAAGAAAGCATAAGTTTTGGGATCTTTGATAGATAGAAGTTCATTAGCGAGGTTGCACAGAAGTTATACAATAAATCTCTTATAAAGAATAGATTGATCAAGGAAAGAGATTTTATTACTTCCAATGGTCTTATGGAAGAAATAATCACGCAGAGGCATTGGGAAGTAATTTGTTACACTATTGTCGTCGTTGGTATCTCTATCTTGAAGGAATTTTATGCTAATCTTCATGGGATGAACCAGGGATTTGTCTTTGTTCAAGGTAGGTTGATACCTTTCACTCCTTAGAGAGTCAATGAATTGTTCTTGATACAGAATGTTCCAATTTGTCATTATGCCAACTTTATTCCTACTAGATACAATCTAAATGAAGTATTTAGATTCCTGGCGGATGAAGAAGAAACCTGGAAAATGATAAATGACTTCAAGGTTAGTTTTCCTATCACACTGTTAAATCCATCCTCAAAGCCTTGGCATTTCTTCATTTTAGCCAAGTTACTTTCTTCCACAAAACTCAATTAAGTGATGAAGAAGAGTGTTATCCTCAATTATTAGTCTCATACGGGGAGACCAATTGATGTGAGGGCTCTAAGCTTTAGATCAATTCTTGGCTTAACACTAAATGGATCTACTACTGGACTGGGACATATATCTACTATATTTTTAATATGCAGCCAAGCTTAAGTTCCTAACGAGAATTGGGAAAAAGGCTCTTCTTCGTTTGAAGCCCATGGACCATTCTATTATGAGTTGTGACTGCATGGATATTATAGCGACGCATGGTAGAAATGCTTCTACGGATCAGTCTCCTTAAAATTCTGGATCATTTTCATGACCCCGACTACCTGATAACCTTGTTAATATCTTAAGAAGATTAAGAAGGTGGAATAAGAGATGGCTATTATTATGAACAGGATTAGCAACATCTCTGATCAGTTTCATCATTTGGATTGGCAGATCAAGCAATAATCAGATCATATTACACTTATTGAAGAGGAAAAGGTATGGATGTTTAAGAAAAATAATTGGATCAAGGATGATTCGACAGTTGAATTTCCTTACCATCCTTTCTATAACTTTTATATGGCCACCAATCGATGGGTGAATTTAGTAAAGAGGACATTGGATGAAAGCATCAAAGTTGAATTTATAAGAGCTTTCTCAGTTTTGTGTTGAAATTTTATTATTAAATGTCTTCAAGTTGTGTCTTTGATTATTAGTATTTGCTTATTAGAATGCATCGCTAATATGTTTGTTGGTGTGAATTTGATGTTGTATTAAATGTCTAGTTGTTGGTGTGTTCATTTTGGACTTATATATAAAAGTGACTTATTTGTTGTTTGTGAAAATTGGAAGTTGGAACACACTTAATTATTAAAATTAAGTTGCATTGGGCTAATCTGAGTTTAGATAGCCTTGGTGTTCTGTGCTTTTTACCAAAATAAAAAAAATAGCACTGGTGCTTAAGCACTGAAATCTGACTCCAAAGCACCAATTACTAGAGAAACCAGCTACTAAGCGCCATAATTGGGCGCTTAAGCACTAGTTCAGCTAGATCGCCAAATCATGGTCTAAAATTGTGAAATTTGCCAATTTTCACCATTTATTTATCTTTTTCATCTTCTTCTTCACGAAAAACACCAAACCATCACCATAGGGCATCAATTCATTTAATTTTAAGGCAATTTAGTGGATTGAAAATGTAAGATTTATTCTTCTCCTGGTAAGAGCTTCACTTTGGTTTAGAAATTTTTAATTTTCACCATGAACTTCTTCTACATTATGGAAATATCAAAAATTAAAAGTTTTGGAAGAAAATAGTGAAGAATCCATGGTGTGAAGTTTCTTAACTTTAATTTTGATTTTTAGGAGCTCATAGAACTTTTATTTGTAGTTTATTTAGAGTTATTGTGATTTTTTATAATTTCCATGGCTCTTAAGACGAATAGGGGAAAAGGAAATGACGTCTTTGATTCTAAGAAATTTGTCAATATAAA
Source organism: Phalaenopsis hybrid cultivar (assembly GCA_002079205.1). NCBI lineage: Eukaryota > Viridiplantae > Streptophyta > Magnoliopsida > Asparagales > Orchidaceae > Phalaenopsis > Phalaenopsis hybrid cultivar. The sequence continues at coordinate 190,503 of JXCR01085321.1, read as the reverse complement.
AGCTCAGTACATTATAATGATCAAGTCACTTCTAAAAATTTGATTCAATAACAAGATTTCATCATGCTAGAGGAGCTGGTTAAAGTTTGATTGTTACCCACATTGGGAAAGCTTCTACTACTTTACCACTATAGCAGTTATCTCTGTTGTACGGGAATTTTACGCCAACCTCTGAGAAGCCTGTGATGACCAGATATTTGTTTGAGGAAGAAGTTTAGAGTTTACACTAGAGCGGATCAACGCTCTTTACGAGTTGTCGAATATACCAAGTTGCGATTACTCTTCATTTGAGCCTAAAGAGTCGTAGTTGGATGAGATTATTACATTTTTTACTGACGAAATATGAGTTTGGAAAATTAAGAATGACCACAAGGTAAACTTCTCTGCCTCAATGTTAAATGCACCCTCTAAGACATGGCACTATATCATTTCCACACTACTTCTTCCTTCCAATCATCTTAGTGAGGTGTTGACCTCTCTTTTGGTTGAGGTTTAGTTTTTCCTCTTTAGTATCCTAAGGTCTAGCCATAGAACTTCCTATTGACTATTCTTAGAAAACTAAACAAGGAACCCTCACCATCAGAAACTCTACACTCCTCTTTATTCAACTTGAAGTTCCACATATTGGTCCTAACCTCTAGCACCTAGTAGGTGGGGTCCTTATGGGGGAACTCAAGACTAGTCACCCTTAGGACTGATGGACCTTAGGGTTGACCCTGGGTGTTGTTCTAGGGCTAAGGCACTCACTTGCAATCATTTCCACTCACAACCACTCACTACCCTATACCCAGAATTGCTAAGTTTTGGTCCCTCGATACTTTTAGGAGACTCATGTAGGTGGTCCCCTAAACCCACTAGCCCTAGGCTAGGGTTTAGGTAAGACCACTATAGAGAGAACCAAAAATGGGGTTTCCATTGGTCCATGGCTTATTAATGGTGGTTGGTACTCCAATTCTACCAAGATACCCAATTTATCCTTTTGCCCCTAAATTCCCCTAAATTACCTAGATACCCTTGGGGCCCCAAATTCTGCGAAAATTCCCAAATTTACCCAAAATAACCTATTGGTTCAAAAATCATTTCAAACACCTTGAAAACACCCAAACTACCCAAAATCACCAAAATTGCCCAAATTACCAAAATGCCCCCTCCTTAGCCCAAGATTCCAAAAATTTCAAAAAATCTCAAAAACTTCCAAATATTCTCAATTTCATCATCCTTAACTACCACATGACCCAATTTGGCTAATTTGACCAACTTTGATCAAAACCCCCAAATTGCCCTTTAAAGGCCCAAATTTCTTCAAATTCAACTCAAATGTCCATCATTTGGATCTCAATTGACCCAAATTTCAATCCTAAACTCAAATTAACTTTTTATATGGCCAAACTAGACCAAATCCAAGCTTAATTGGCCCATGATTTGAGCCTAATTTTTGGTATAGGTCAAACCCCCAATTTTGGCCACATGACCGAATCTAACCAAATTGAACCCATAGCCTAGTAAATTGGCCCCAATTAATGTTGTAAAATATTTATAACATTCCTACACATCAAAATCAACCATCAATTGGCCTTGTTGAGCCCAAATCCATTTTATTTTGGCCTAAATCCAAAATTCCCAAATTTAGCCCCAAATTGGCTAAGTCCCCAAAGTTCACCCAATTGTTTGCCTTAATCTCCAAATTGACATCCAATTCATGTTGAAAACTCTTAATGGGGTCCCTATTGACAATTTAAAGCAATAAATTTGGAATTAGCCCAAGGCTAGCTCAAGCTAGACCCAAGCCTAGCCCAACATTACTAAATTGATTAAAATTCAAAATTCCCTCAAATTGTCCCTTTAATTGAACTCAAAACCACTTCCATCCTTCACCAAAGTTGTTCATTATGATCATATACACCAAATGAAACATTTAATTGGGCCAATTTACATGGCTAGCCTAGACTAAACCTAAGACTTGGTCATTTGCACCCACTTGGACCCATGCACTAAATGTGACCCAACCACCCTAAAGGAACCAAATTAACTCCACCTCGGCCATTAGTTGACCCCTAAGACTGAGCCAAAACCCATCTAACCAGCCAAAATAGCCATGGACCAAAGGTCCCCCAAATTAAGGGATCTTATTTCCAAAAATGCACATGCTTAAGGCATGGACCAAAGGTCCCCCAAATTAAGGGATTTTATTTCCAAAAATGCACATGCTTAAGATACTGGACCAAAGGTCCCCCAAATTAAGGGATCTTATTCCCAAAAATACACATGCTTAAGATATCCTTGCCAAATCAAAACACATTTGCATTAAATTGTTGTGATGGATTTTTTCTGGATGCCTTGAGCACCTAGCCACCTCCCCCTGGCCGGCCGACCAGTTTAGTGGTCGAAAAATGGACAAACCAAGAGCCACCCCCATGGAGCTTCACCCAAATCAAACCTAGAGGCCTGCTCAGCAAAATTGAATTGTAGAGCTCCTCTGCCCTCCACCTAAGCACCACATTACACCCTTTAATTGGCCATGACAAACACCCCTTAGCCATTTTTATAAAAAGCACCTCCCACGGCCATGGCAAGTGGTGCTGAAAATTTCTTAGAGAGACCTCTCCAAATTGACCATAGAGCTTCCCTTAGATCCCCTCAGTGCATTCCAACTGTTTTCCCTCATCAATTTCCTTTGTCGGAGTTCAATTTTAAGCTCCAAAACTTGCCGGAAACCAGAACAAAGCTCATTATACCTCCACACTCCACCAAACACAAATTAACTCTACCCACACGTTCACAACCAAGAAAGAAGCCAAAGCCCCATAAAATCCCCCTTCCACAAAGCCTCTATGATAGCTCTATACTAACACCCAATTTCGGCCGTGATCGAATTCATACCTAGGACTTACACCAAGATGAGAGGCTTAATCCCTAGCCTCCTTAGACCCTAACGAACGTGCCAAGGCCCTCTAATTAAAGCTTCACTTCTCAGAGAAAAGGTATAAAACTTCTCCCCCTCCCGAGCCTATTTTGATTCTATAATTGGTTAGGCATAATTTAATTGCATGATTACTGTATGGATGTGTTCGTCTTACTTAGACGAGTCCATAAGATCAAACCCGAAGTGATTTGGTTGAGTATAGGCTAAGGTATTAGGGTTTTAGTGTGGACACTCACGAGATCATTCTAATCGGGCACGATGATGGGGATCCATTTGATCAAGCTTGCGTCGAATGGACGACCAAGATGAAGCCAGAAAGTGCTTATTTACACGAACAACGGGACGCGTGGCTACTGGCGTGGACAGCGACGTCAAATGAGAGCGCGACGCGTGGAGTTTTGGAGTTGCCGTAGGTTGACGAGACGCCGCATGGATAAGTAGGAAAATATGACTTTTACTATTTATTTAAACTCCCTTTAACTTCAAAAATACATAACTTTGTGTAGAAAAATCACAAAAAAAAAATAAAAATACCCTCTTACTCAATGAATAAAGGTAAATAATGTGGAAATAATTTTAAGCCCATGTGATGTATATTTTATTTTTGATTAATTAAATACTGATTTGAATCTTTTGATTCTCCATGCATATTGACTCATCATCATAGCTTGAATTTTTAGCATGTTGTAGCCTCTGTCAAGAAGAACATTTTTTTAGTTTCCCAAACTCAGAGGAGGACCCTAGACAGAGGATCACATTTTTTTAAGTTTATATGCATTATTTGCCTAAAATAATCATGAAAATTAGCATGTGGCTTAGAAAATTCCAAGAAAATTTTGAAAGGTCCAGAATGACCAGAGAAGCTTTTGAAAATATTCTTATGGGTCAAGTCATTTAAAATGTACTTAATTTTCATACACACTAAATCACTAAGATAATTAATTTTTAAAGATATAAACATTTAAGTGACTTGATTTTTGATCTCCACTGTTATTTATAATCCAGAGAACTCATTATAAAAATTTCAAAATATTTTGAGTACATTTGATAACTTAAATTGATTTTTAGAGATAAACATCATTTTTGGCTTTTAAATGATTTTTAAAAATCAAAATATATCTCAAAAAGTTATCAAAACTTATTTTTTGAGTTCTCTATGATCAGGGACATTTTTTAAAAATCAAATGATATTTAAAAAAAAAACTTGATTTTTAGCCGAATTTTAATATTTAAATAATTAAAAATCCCTAAAAAGTACAAAAATAATAAAACTCATGAGAATGTTCTAAATTGCTTTTTAATTACTTAGGAACAACTACAATATTTTTCTTGAATTTCTAAATAAATCAGGAAAAATATTCTAGTTGTTCTTGATTTTCTAAATAAAGATACTGAATTTTAAAGCTTAAAAATGATTTTTAAAGGCTAAAAATGAGTTTTCACTAAAATAATTCCGATAAATCAAATAAAATTTAGAGAAACATAAAATCTTCCCTCTAAGTTCTCCGATCTCAGGGAGACTTTTCAAAAATACAAAACTTAACTGTCCCCATTTAAAATATTTTATATTTAATAAATACCTCATAACATAAAATAATTCTTAAAATTCAAATAAAATTCAATAAAATCATGAAACTTGGTCCAAATACTTCTCTAGTCTAGGGCTATCTCCAGTAAAAATTTCAAGGGATTAGGAGTCACCTTGGCCAACTTAAGAATTTTTCTTTGGAAAATCCTATTTTTTGCATAAAAATAATTATATAAATAAATTAAATTTTGAAAAATCACATTTTCTCCTCTGATGTCTTAGTTGACCCATGAATGAGGTAGAAACCAACATCACTTTCTTAATTAAAAAGATAAGTTACTAAATTTTTGAATTATTAAAATAAAATGAACCAAAGACTTAAGGGTATGACTTTTGAAGTCAATAATTAATCAATTTAATACCTCTATTTTGATGTTCAAATAAAATTCAAATCATGAATCATGATCACCTAAAGCCTAATCTTTTCAAAACTAATTAAGACACTCGCCTAGGTCTTAAGGGCTTAATAGTGACTTAGGCTAAATCAAGTTTCATTTAGATGAGGATTAGAAAAGTAAATATCATTGAAAATTAAAACATCTTTCAAATACTACAAGCCCAATTAAAGATCAAAACTTGGCGAAGTGTTCCAACAACACTAACTTGCCTCTTTAAGGGTCTTCACCCACATAATTCTTAAATTGAATCAAAAGTGATAATTAACCTATTCTTAGGGATAATTGAGACATTAATATTGACTGAGCATTAAGGGTATTTACAGGATGACTTATTAAGCAACATAATAATTTTAATAGAACTCAAGATTTTTCACCAGGCAGTGAGAGAGTAGCACGTACCTGCTCCTATCTCTAGATCTATTAGAGATCTTGATGATCTATTAAACTTAATATGATTTGCTTAACAAAATCATCCTTAATTAAACACATAAAGACCCATCAAGATATGACATAGGGTAAAGAAAACTAATAAAACCTTACTTTTTGCATCTATATAAATTGCGGCATTTTAAGTTTCAGGTGGTGGAACGAGAAGACTCGCCAGGTACGCTTTTACAGTTTTCAGCGTTGTCTATCTTGTACTTTTATGCTATACTTTTGTTTTTATACAATTTTGTTTTGAAAACTAAAACTATTAGGATAGCCACAAAATAAAAACCAAAACCAAAATTAAAATTAACCAAGATAAAATTCACCCCAACAACATTCAAAATATAAGACAACTCAAAATTTAGTCACAAACATTACACAAAACTACAACTTCAACTAAATTAAGATGTCTCTATCGGATGATCGGGAATCCCTCAGAGGAGGTAACCTACGGTTGCTAACGAGGCTTCCCACACTCTAAATGAAATTATGAAACTCATTTAGTTGAGTTTAGTAAGTTCATTTGGACTAAGTAATCCAAAAAAAATACTGGTGCCGAATCGAGGAAACCGTAGGATCCTAACCGGTGTCGCTCTAATCAACTTTAATAAGCCCCCATAAATATAAAAAAACTTCAACCATAGGGCCACCTGATTTAGCATTATAACTTGACGCGCTAGAAAATTCAAACTCGTTGCGGCGAGGAGCTTGGAGCAATGGTGGGCAGCACGACCATCTTCAACAGCAAAATCTGTCTTCCCCAGCTAAACCAATCTTCATTCCTTAGACTTAAACAACAAAGCCATAAGACTTCAAGGTTGCTTGCTTATGCAACATAAATCCTCACCTTATCTTTAATCTTTTGTTAGCCCTGCTATATAAGATAAGCCCTAACTCGTCTTAGGATTCCGAGGCTGTCGTTTTTCACAACCTAAACCCTCACATCTTTCAGGCTATTTGTGTGATCGTTTTACACGAATGTAAGCCCCAAGTAATAAAATTGGTAGGATGAAACACCTAAATATTTCTCCTCAAAACTGAAGCCAAACATTAGGATAGCTTGGGAAGTCAACGAGATTCTCCTCTGGATCCATGACATCCCCTAGTTCTTCCTCTTTTGGACTCTACAACAAAATGTTCCAAAATCGAACCAATCCCCTTTTACACGTTTTTTTCTAATCTCATTGAAAAGTCCTAGCCTTTGAAACTCCATGAAGATAATTTTCACACCTCTACGTCTGATTTCGTTAAAGAGTCCTACCCTTTGAAATTCCTTGAAGATAATCTTTCCACCTCTACGTCCGATTTTGTTGAAGAGTCTTACCCTTTGAAATTCCTTGAAGATAATATTTCTAGATTTTTATCGAGAGTCTTCTTAGGTGACTTTGGTCATTTAAGATGTAATTAACTATAGGGGATTGCCCTTATAAGAAGCATGGTCGAACCCAACTTAATATAAACCCTATTTAATTCTTTATATTAAATAAGGGAACTTGTCGGCAAATACAGAGATTTTGCAGACCAAACAGATGTCATATATTCCTTAGTTTATTTGATCGAGCCTCAGCCTCAAGTTTTGTGTTTATCCTTCAGGATAGATACAGGATTTGAGGTACAGTGCTCTTTCATTTAAACTATAAAAAATATGGGGTCAGATTGGTTTCATATTTTTATAAACTAAATATATACGTAAATTTAAACGTTCTTCAGAAGCGGGCGACGGGATTTCAATTTCGGTGACCGAGAGCTTCTTACGAGCAACTCCTTAAACCAAAGATAGCGCCGACAGCTTCTGGCGACTCCGCTGGGGACAAGCTTTTCTCTCCATACAAATCAAGAAATATTATTTTTACACATCGGTAATATGTAAATATCCCTCTTGGATCAAATTACCCTTCTTCTGTTGGCATACTTTACCCATTTCTGTATTGGGAAGGTACACCCAACTCCCTGGACTTCAGGACTAGCTGTTCAACCATCTTTGAACAGAGGTGTTCAGAAGACCATTAAAGACTCTTTAAATTTTCATGTGGGGTTGGACCCCCAATAGGTGTGTCGGTGGACTAGTTCCATTTGGGCATTGCCTGCTACTAAATAGGTCTCGCACTGGGTCCTCAAATACTTCACATCTCCCTTCTAGATTTGATTTGTTATTCTGCAAGTTAAACCAACTTGTGTTCTGCTGCGCGCACTTTGAAATTTTCTTATATTAATTAAATTTTACACTTTCCCTTAGATAAGATTTTAAGATACCCATAAATTAAGACCCTCCCGGTCTATAGATCAACCTCTATTTTCAGTGCTTGCACTAAAAATTATGAGGTTTTTGACCATATAGCTAACCCTGAGACTTTCTGTTTTAAAGTCTACTACAATGGCTTACCCAACGCTGATCTTTTCCTGCAATTTTCCAATAGACCGTAGCACCCGTAACATCGCTCCCACCATCAAGTTTGGAGGAGGATTGGAAGATCTTGAGGTCATCCTCGGGAAAGCCACGTTCGTGGTAATGAAGATTGCCGCTCTGGAAATATAGGAGCCGTCTGTAGAATTCAACCTCAACTGCCTTCAAAACTTCCCTACCTACAAGAAGTCTAGAACTACTGCCATCGCGGCACTCGCCAAACCTACTAGCCCCGCTGCTGCTAAGGGGAAAGAAGTGATGATTTTTGACGATACGACTGAAGGATTAACTGTCTCATCACCTTTGTTTGAAATTGGATCAAGTTCAAAGACTGTACCGCTGACCCGAACTCAAAGGAGGAACCACATTAGAAAAGTTCAGAGGGAAATTAATGCCCAGGCTCCCAAGGAGACACCTGTTGAGGAGGAGCCTCATCAAGATGAAGAAGTGTTACCAGAAATTTATCCACTCCTGCAAGGAAGCAGTTTCCATCCTCTAACGGATACCAAGGGATATGAGAGTATCCAAAGGATGACTGCCGAATTACCGTCACTTCATGGACATGGTGAGGAGAGAAATAAGTTCACTCTTATCACTCGAGTTAGTACAGTTTTCAGAAGGCTTGCTACCAAAGAAGGATGTTCGGTTAGCGAGTTACTTAAACGAGTGGGAGATGCAATTTCTTCTCGCACGAAGAAGAAAATTTTGAAGGACCTCAAATCCGCTAGATAGTCCCACAAGACAACTGGAGTGCCACCTACTCGCATCCCCGTTTGGTTTCGTTTAGGGAACAGATTTGATACCACAGTGATCACTACTGATTATACTACCACAATGACCGCGGGCCGTTGACCGGTTAAGTCGAGACTAGGTCCAAAGATCATACCCGTCACCCATTATGGAGACATTCCTATAATCCCAAAGACAAAGACAAGACGCTTACCTGGCGTTGTAGTCGGTCTACACCACGGGGAGCATACTTTCCCTCAACATACCAATGTTTCTACTAAGACGCTCCATCCTGAGACAACATCGTCAAAAAGGTAAAAGGTATGGTTACCCAAGGTCACTGCACCGATACAGTTCAGTGAGCCCGCAGGAAAAAAAATGAAACCAGGATCTGAATAATCTGACATCGTCGCGACAATAGCCAGCAAAATGGAGGAACAAATAGAGGATGTCCATCAAGGTCCTACATATCTTAAAGCGATCAAGGAATCGATAATTGAAGAGAAAGTTGAGAAACTCAGGATCGAGATTTCCGAGTTAGCTTGAGAACACATAGTTTTCGTCAATAGAGACAATGAAAACTTTGATTATAATGATTACTTGGAGGAGGATTTCATGGATGTACATGTGATCAAAACTAGAGCCACAACATCTGCGCGCGAGGCTCAACCTCACACCGAAGAGAACGCCGTAGATGACCTATGTATGGTTATCCTCCTTAGGGATGAGCAAGTTAGTCTACTGGAGAAAATAATAAAAGAGATGACTGCAGCTATGACCGCCATGACCACCATTCAAGGGCAATCACAAGCACCATAATTGGCTTTTCTAGAGATTAATCAGCCAGAAATCATACACATTATAGATGAGACAAGAGAGGCTACTTCAACAAATGAAGAAGAGCAACTGAAGAAAGATTTTCCATCAAGTGTCATGCCGGAAAAAAAGTTCAATAAAATGGTTGTGTGGGACGCCTTAGCCCAATCCAAGGGCGGTGCATCAATTTTGAAGGGTAGACCTTACCCGGAGGAGTTCGATGCCATGCCTTTCCCCAAGGGTTTTGTGGCCCAAAACTTCAAGATATTTGATGGGACTAAAAATTCCAGACAGCATATAGCACATTTCTGAGACAGTTGTGGCAACACAAGAAATAATGAAGCTCTACTCTGCCAGCAATTCATCAGCAGCTTGTCAGGAATTGCTTTTGACTAGTACGCTGACTTGCCCAACGGGTCAGTTAAAATATTTTTTGAATTAGAACAGTTATTTGTGAAAAGATTTATCGAGGCACAACACCATGTGTCTATTAGAGAGCTCATGATGGAAAAGCGAAAGCCTGGTGAAACCTTGGTAGATTAATTTTGAGGTGGAGAAACCTTAGCATGAAATGTGAACCTCAGCTATAGAAACATCATGCAATTGAAATTCTACTCAAGAGCATTCATGGGCTAGTAGCTTTCATGCTTAAAGGACTCACCATCAAATCCTTTGAGAAGCTACTCAGTAAAGCTAGCAGTCTTCAAGAAGAAATAAAGCACATGGATCTACATGAAAAGGCTAAGGTGACCAAAGTATTCGAAAAAAATCAGGAGTAGTAGCGACCATCGACAAAGGAAAACAACCGATAAAGATATATGCAGAAGAGAATCGCCAGTCTTCGTTACAGTACTCTCAGAAATAGAATAGTCAATCCAGCCAGCGGCCGCCTCAAGAGGGTTCATCTCGAACAGGGGATAAAAGAATATCCCTGTCAGAGCGATAAAAAATTGTGTATTCTTTCAAGGATGAAGCTATACTTAAAATATTTAGGATTCTGATGAAGAAGTCAGAATTCAAACTACCAGATCCAAAGAAGCCCGAAGAAGTGGATAAGAAGAACGAACTAAATTATTGTCCATACCACCGGTTGCTTGGCCACACTGTAGAAAAATGTTGTCTTTAAAGACTGGCTCAAGAGAAACCTCAAGGAAGATAACATAACAATCCCGAAAGAATATTTAAAAGAACCTGAAAAATTTTCCATAAATATGATTTTCGCCGAGCCAATCTCCCCAATCAATCCGTATACTGGAACAGATGGATGGAGTACAACTTGGGATGAACTCAAGAGGGACCTTAATCAAATTCAGGATTCATCGAAACAAGCTTCAACAAATACCAAAGAAGGATGGAATAAGGTCTGGAGTAGATCATCCAAGAAGATACTGAACAAGATCCAGTCTGCATCAAAACAAGCCTCCATTCAGAGTCCACAACATACCAAACCCGAGATGAAGGTTTCATCAAAAGATCTGTCATCCTCTAGGATAAAAGCACAAGGCGTAGGATAGGGGCTGCCTTTACTTGATTGGTTGTCTTGGATTCGGAGAAGAAAATCCTCGAACCCCTGACTTTGTATGATTATCTTTTTGTCCCTCCAAGGTCTTATGAATATAATGATTGTGATTTCGGCTACATTTTAACTATTTCTGGTGATAACGTAACTGATTATGATCGATCTAGCTTCGATCACGATCCCCAAAATGATCCTCAAATTGTACTCGAGTCCGATGAACTCATTGTCAAGTCCAAATAAAATATCAATAATACCGCTTATGACAACACCAATAACGAGGAGCCAATTCTTGAGCATCACAGTACACCGCTTTCCATCACCTTAAATGTTTCTGACAAAGAGGAGAAGACACCGAAAGATTCACCAATGATATCTCAAGAAGAACAAATCACAGAAGTTAACTTAAGGAGCAGAAAATTGTTACCACCAGGAACAGCTCCAACAGACAAAGAAAAGCAAATAATGACTCAAGAAGAGATACCCCCACCTCCATCAGTGAAAGAACCACATGATTAAGATAAAATTGGAGGATCATATAAAGTAGACTACAACATGCTAGCTCATCTTAGGATTTTACCGGCCCGACTAAGCATCTACGACGCTCTGATCTGTCAAAGGAGATGAGAGAGTCTCTGGTTACATCTTTGCTTGACCCAAAAATTTGCTTAGCTCAGTTGGCCAACACATTCTCAGATGAAGTTTTCTCGTTGAAAGAACAATTAGGGGTAACCTTCATAAATGAAGACTTGTTTTTCGGTACCACCGACCACAATTATCCACAGTACATCTCCGTCAACATTGGCAGATTTGTGTTGTCCAGAGTTTTAGTGGATCCTGGAGCATCTCTTAATTTGATGAGCTTACGGACATTGGCCTATTTAGATATTGAATCTCAAGAGCTTACGACTGATAAAATGATGTTAAGAGGATTCAAACAAAAGGGAGAAATAGCCCTCAGATCAATTAGATTACTTATGAAGGTTGGAGAACTCATAACAACCACTAAATTTCATATCATCGATACCGAGACCTCTTTCAATGCTTTATTGGGTCGACTGTGGATTCATGAGCGCAATATGATTTCATCATCTCTACACCAGTGCATCAAATACCGCAAAGATGGTCAAGAAATTTGCATCAAGGGAGACCTACAACAATTTTTAGTGCATGTAGTTGGTATCCATGAAGATGTTGCCTACTACGCTTCTCCAAAAAAGACTGTCTTCTCTCATGAAGTTATCACAAACAAAGATGAATATTCAAAAGAATCACAAAGAGGAGGCCATTCAAATCCACTTCAGCGATCTTCCACCACTCCCTTACAACGAGTTGGTGAAAGTTCTTTTAGTTCGCTCACCCGAGATCGAGGCCGGGGATGTGGACGAGGAAGGATCAATTTAATTGTTGAACGGACTAGGCCAACTATCAACATTGGTGATGAAGACAGTTCTGAAGACAAAATAATAATGACAGGATGGAAGATACCTCAGTACAAGATATCTCTAGAAGATACAGAAAAGAATAAATATGAAATAATGTATGATCAGATAAATCATTATGTGAATGCTATGACCCTTACTCCAATTCTCCCTCAAAAGGTTGATAAACCACTATGTGAATGTTATGACCCTTACTCCGATTCTCCCTCAAAAGGTCGAGAGTTTAGGGGTCAAGGAAGTCCGTAGTGTTGGTTCAAAGCCGATCAAATTTTACCATGCTTCTACCTCTATTGTAAGTCCCATATTGGTTCAAAGCCGATCAAATTTTATCGTGCTTCTACCTCTACTGAGCTTGAAAAACATGTATTTGGATGGTGATTCTAATGAATTAATGGAATTGCCTTTTGGTTAGTTCTCGCCTTGTGTTCAAAAGTTAATTCAACAGGTCTAATGAATTAATGGAATTGCCTTTTGGTTACTTCTCGCATTGTGTTCAAAAGTTAATTCAACCTGGACAATGAATTAATGGAATTACCTTTTGGTTACTTCTTGCCTTGTGTTCAAAAGTTAATTCAACAAGGATGAATTAATGGAATTGCCTTTTGGTTACTTCTCGCCTTGTGTTTAAAAGTTAATTCAACAGCGTGAATTAATGGAATTGCCTTTTGGTTACTTCTCGCCTTGTGTTCAAAAGTTAATTCAACAGGTTTAATGGAATTCCTTTTGGTTACTTCTCGCCTTGTGTTCAAAAGTTAATTCAACAGGGACACTTACCGAAATGAATGCCTTTTGGTTACTTCTCACCTTGTGTTCAAAAGTTAATTCAACAGGGACACTTACCAAAACAAATGCCAAAAAGATAAATCTCAACTTTTTAAAAATTTATGGAATGCTAAAAGTCGAACTCCAAACTCGAAAGAGGGTCTCGGATTTAGTACAATCAGACCAGTCGATGATTTTGGATTTTGCATGGTTGTTACTGGTGAGTCAGAAGAAGATTGCCTTGATATAGAGGATGACTCTACTGATCAACTAATAGAAGATGCTCCCCCAGAATTTGATGAGGAAATTAAATCTATCTTTGTTGAATTGAAAGAGATTAACCTCGGGACTGAAGAACAACCCTGACCTACATTTATAAGTTCTCTACTCAATGACAGAGAATCTTCAGAATTGATCAAACTATTAACAGAATTCAAAGATTGCTTCCCATGGAGCTACGATGAAATGTCAGGACTGTCCGCAGAAGTTACAGTCCATAAACTCGGGGTGGACAAGAATATAACCCCAGTAAAACAAGCTACTAGGAGAATGCGCCTCGAAATAGAACAACAAGTCATCGCCGAGGTGAAGAAATTAATAGATGCGAATTTTGTAAAAGAAGAACAATACCCTAGGTGGTTAGCTAACATTGTACTTGTTAAGAAGAAAAATAGACATATTCGTGTTTGTGTCGACTTCAGAGATTTGAATAAAGCATGTCCAAAAGACGAGTTTCCACTACCTATATCAGAGATGATGGTGGATATTGCTTCAACACATGAAATTTTCTCTTTCATGGACGGATCGTCGAGATACAACCAAATCAAGATGGCTCCCGAGGATGCAACACTTACAACCTTCAGAACACCGATTGAAATTTTCTAATACACAGCGATGTCGTTCGGCCTAAAGAACACTGGAGCAACATATTAGCGTGCAATAACAAAGATTTTTGACGAACTCATTCACAACTAAGTAGAATGTTACTTGGATGATTTGGTTATCAAAAGTAAACAAAAAATAGACCATTTATACGATTTGAGGATTGTGTTTAAACGGTTACGACTATATAACCTTAAAATGAATCCCTTAAAGTGTGTCTTTGGTGTTACCTCCGAGAAATTTTTAGGATTTGTTGTCCGTCATCGAGGAATCGAGATCGACCCGAATAAGATTAATGCTATCTTGGAAATGCCTCCCCCTAAAACCTTGGAACAACTACGTTCCTTCCAAGAGAAGTTGACATATTTGAGACGCTTTATTTCTAATCTCTCAGGTAGGTGTTAGCCTTTGTCGGCATTGATTAAAAAGGATGCCAAATTTATTTGGGAAGAGAAATGCCAGCGGGCCTTTGAGGACGTTAAACAATATTTAATGACACCTCCTGCCTTGGCAGTCCCTATCCCAGGAAAACCGTTGATACTTTATACCGCGGCTTTAGATGACTCTCTCGGAGTCCTCTTAGCCCAAGTTAATGAGGAGGGTAAAGAAAATGCACTCTACTACTTGAGTCGACGCCTAATACCGACGGAGATAAGGTATCCACCTATTGAGAAGCATTATCTGGAGTTAATTTTTTCTGCCAAAAAGTTTAGATATTACATGCTTTCTCATAAAATTACCCTGATTTTGAAAGTTAATCCGTTGCAATATCTGATGACCCGACCAACACTCTCCGAACGTCTAGGAAGATGGTTAATGATCTTATTGCAATTTGATATAACTTTTGTTCCCCTCCATGTTATTAAGGAACCGATACTAGCAAACTTTCTCGCTGCACACCCACTGTCAGTTAATAGAAGATTTGCATACTGGAAAGCTGCCAGAAGACAAGTCTGAGGCGCACCGCATCACAAGAAGGGCCACTTCTAACGCTCTGGTGGGAAACATTCTCTACAGAGGATCATTCGACCAAATGTGGCTACGGTGTTTGAGTAGGGACGAAACACAGAATATTATCAAAGAGGTACATGCCAAATTGTGTGGCTCTCACCAGTCAGGGCCGAAAATGAAGATGAAGATCAAATGACTCGGGTATTATTAGCCAGCAGTGATGTTCGATTGCATGACAGCCAGAAGATGTCACCAATGCCAAGTGCATGGGGTGGTCTTACACCAGCCTCCAAATGTGCTACACCCAACTATTGCCTCGTGGCCATTCAAGTGTTGGGGCATAGACATAATAGGTCTGATAGACCCTCCATCTTTTAAAGGACACAGGTTTATACTTACTGCTACAGATTACTTCTTCAAATGGGCAGAGGCAGTACCGTTACGTGAGGTTACGAAACAACACGTCCTTCAATTTTTCAAAAGCCAGATTGTCTACCATTTTGGAGTACCGCAAAGAAAAATTTCCGATAATGGGACACTTTCAGAAGTACAAAGATCAATAATTTTGTTAGGAGACATGGGATAGAGTGGAGATACTCTACAATTTACTATCTCAGAGCAAATGGTCAGATTGAGGCTTTCAACAAAACACTGGTATAGATTTTGAAGAAAACACGGGATGAAAACAAAAGGGATTGGCACAACAAACTATTAGAAGCCTTGTGGGCCTACTGGATGACTTTCAGGACTCCAACTCAGTGTACACCTTATATGCTCGTGTATGGGTCCGAGGCCGTGCTACCACTAAAAATCCAGACACCATCTCTCAGAGTCGTCGTTGCCAACCAACTCACAATGGAAGAAAGCGCAAAACTCAAACTTGAAGAACTGGAGAGTCTCGATAGAAAACGACTAGAAGCACAACAACATTTGGAGTTTTACCAAGTGAACATGGTGCAAGCCCATGATAAATTGGTCCGCCCAAGTACATTTAAAGTTGGTGACCTTGTACTTGTGCTTAAAAGGCCTATTCTTGCATGCCGCAAAATAGGTGAAAAATTCAAGCCAACTTGGGAGGGACCATTCGTCATTGAAAAGGTCTATACAGGAGGAGCCTACCGATTAGTGGACTCCTAGGGCGAAAGACCCATGTTATCAATAAACGGATGATATCTGAAGACCTATTACGCAACCTAACGCCGCTTGCCTCTGCTTACTTTGAAACATTTGAAACTTTGATTGTTTTGAGGTTATCTATATGGCCAAATGTCTATGTCCGGGTCCAAATTTTGTAATTAACCTCAATATAATAAAAACTTTGAGAAAGAAATTTTAAACTTCAAATTTTCTTCTTTCCACTTTTGAATATAATGTTCCACTAAATTAAACAAAACTCATACATAAAATAAACAATTCATTTCACCAAAACAAACTAATATTTACTTTAATAAATACTTTGTTTTGTTCTTGTTCATGACAAGTTTCGGCCCACTGACGTTTTTCCTGTCGTCTGCAGAAAAATGTCGGGACAGAGGCTGATCTTTGCTTTCCAGGATGGTTGGAGCCTCGCACTAAATGAGGAGATGGCGCCGCAGGGGGGTACCATTGACTTCAACATGTATTTTAACCAAGTTCACATGGACTAAAAAGTTCCTCTCATGGACGTAGTCAGCTGCAAAGAGAAAGAGGGATTGCCTTCACTATTGAGAGTGAGCGCTAAAGATAATGAATCACGTAAAGGCAAGAACGTGATAGCAGAGCAAGTTCCGATGGAAGGGCCCAGCCGTCTGCCCTCCATGGTAGCTAACCTGCTGAAGGCTTAATAGCCGCCAATAATGAACAACTACCAAGTACTTTGCTTCGCAGAACGCAACGCAGAAACGCCAGCCGCAAGAAGCAGAGAGCTTTTCTACGATAAGAATGCAAACATCAAAGAGAGATGAACAACTTGCTCACCCCTATTCTTGAGGGGCACATTTATGATCCAGACCTGAAAGAAACTTCTGCTAGCCTACCCACCACGGATGAAGAACCAGGGTTTGTGACATAGTCAGACATACTTTCAGTTTCAGATGTTTTGTGCAAGGGTTGTCCGACGTACAACGTTGAAATACCGGTCAGGACATCAGCCACAGGCGCATTTGTAGAGTGCCCAGATTGCAATGTTCTACATTTACAGTGTTTCAGTACATTAGAAGAGTACACCTTAAGAACCAATGGATCTCAGACTTCAGATTTTATGATGAATGAACCATATGTCCCATCGGGGACGGATCAATATGTACCGTGGAGCCCAGGGTCGTACATCCCGCTAGAGGCTGAGTCTCATGCTCCAAATCAACCAACGCCAGTTTGGGTTCCCACCAATGCTCGAAGGAAGGAATGCCCGCGACAACTACTAACCCCTGGTATGATAGAATACTACAAGATATGTAAAGTAAATAAAAGAGAATT
Organism: Phalaenopsis hybrid cultivar; assembly: GCA_002079205.1. Classification (NCBI taxonomy): domain Eukaryota; kingdom Viridiplantae; phylum Streptophyta; class Magnoliopsida; order Asparagales; family Orchidaceae; genus Phalaenopsis; species Phalaenopsis hybrid cultivar. The sequence continues at coordinate 173,209 of JXCR01085321.1, read as the reverse complement.
TGAGTTTTATGAAGAAGTTCAGGGAAAGTTCATCAATATAGTGGAAGGCCTGAAGCTGTCCACCAGGGTTTTCTCCCAAAATGATGAAAGAAGCATTCTGGACTGTATCTTTGATTAAAGAGATAGAGGCCGAGCAGGCCTTCTCATGGAAAAGACATATTCCGAGCCAATGAAATGAATGAAAGGAAAGGGAAGAATCACCATCCAGTGCGACTGTTGTTATAACTTCATGAATGATTGACAAGGGAATCCACCTGGGATCCTTAGACATGATCAAGTGGATCCACTACCGCCAATGATAAAATGGATGATCAAAATAATGGTCAAATGAAATATTCTACCTGCTACCTGCATTCCCAATAGTTGCATTCACAATATCTATGAAGTGGGAGATTGCATTCCCCCACACATTGATCATCATGATTTAGTGAGGCCCTTCTGCACACTCTCATCTCTAAGCTAAAGTAATATTTTATTTGGGAAAGAAATCAATATAGTCGGCATTGGTGATTCAGAGGTGCTGTAGAGATTCCTCTACCAGTTGGCTCAATACTTGTTCTTAAAGGCAACGGTGCAGACGTTGCCAAACATTGCATTCCAGTGGCACGACACTGTAGGGTGTCTATGACTTTCCGTAGGATGAATGGAAGGAAAATGCCATAAGGATTCCAGCCAGACCCGGAACTGGAAGAGAAACTGTCGTACAAGCTATGAGAGGGTTATACCTCTAAGTACATGCGAAGGGAACTCTTATCCTGGAGCATGACTTAGAAGGTCTGTTTGATCAGGAGCTCATCATACCAAGTATAGACGGTCAGAGGGTTCACTTTTTCTTTTTAGCGACATGATATGTATTTGATATATTCAGCTACAATGAATTCATAGCATGAGATGTTCTGAATGTATTTTGACAAGGACTATATTGTACCTTTTAAGGCGTTAACCTATGTTCGATCTGTGACATGTTCTTATTGAAGCAGATTAATGGAAATTTTTTACAGGAATGTGCTTTTTTGTCAGTTACCTTTTTTTGCGATGGATGAAATCCACGAACCACACGTTGGTTCAGAATTTCAATGAACAAAGAACGAAACAAAAAACATTTAACAATAAATAAAATTTAAATAAAAATAATCACCGATAAATAAACAAAAAAACAAATTTCTTTTAAAAATTAACCAATTAAAATTAAAACTTTAAAGACATATTTTGAAAAATTAAATGTGATAAAATCTGTCGATTGGATTCTCTCATTTTCAATGTTTCTTACTCTTTGTGCTCGCAGCACAATCATCTTTATCTGCATTAACTCTCTTCACATCCCCGTGGAATTTTGTATTATGCACAAAACCTCACAAAGCTCTACAAATCTTTTTCAACAAAATCAACCTTTCCACATGGCACACTTCTGCAAATTCAATACCACAAGCTCTTTGTAAATTTCAATTCTCATTTTGAGTCAATACCTAAATTTTGATTCTCATCTTTTGAGGTCGATACCTAAATTTTGACTCTCCCCTTGAGATTGAAACCTAAATTTTAAATCTCATCTTCGAATCAGTACCTAAATTCTGATTCTTATCTTTTGAGGTCGATACCTAAATTTTGACTCTCTCTCTGAAATTGACACCTAAATTTCAATTCTCATTTTTGATTCAGTGCTTAAATTCCGATTCTCATCTTTCGAGGTCGATACCTAAATTTAGACTCTCTCTCTGAAATTGATACCTAAATTTCAATTCTTATTTTTGAGTCAGTACCCAAATTCTGATTCTCATCTTTCAAGGTCGATACCTAAATTTTGACTCTCTCTCTGAAATTGATACCTAAATTTCAATTCTCATTTTCGAGTCAGTACCCAAATTCTGATTCTCATCTTTTGAGGTCGATACCTAACTTTGACTCTCTCTGAAATTGATACATAAATTTCAATTCTCCTTTTTAAGTCAGCACCTAAATTCTGATTCTCACCTTTCGATGTCGATACCTAAATTTTGACTCTCTCTCTGACATTGATACCAAAATTTCAAATCTCATTTTTGAGTCAGTACCTAAAATCTAATTCTCATCTTTCGAGGTCGATACCTAAATCTTGACTCTCTCTCTGAAATTGATACCTAAATTTTAATTCTCATATTTTTGAGTCAGTACCTAAATTCTGATTCCTATCTTTTGAGGTCGATGCCTAAAATTTGACTCTCTTCTCGGAATTGATACCTAAATTTCAATTCTCACATTTTTGAGTCAGTACCTAAATTGTGATTCTCATCTTTCGAGGTCAATACCTAAATTTCGACTCTCTTCTCGGAATTGATACATAAATTTCAATTCTCACATTTTCGAGTCAGTACATAAATTCTGATTCTCATCTTTCGAGGTCGATACCAAAATTTTGACTCTCTCTCGGAATTGATACCTAAGTTTCAATTCTCACACTTTCGAGTCAGTACCTAAATTCTGATTCTCACCTTTCGAGATTGATACTTAAATTTCGACTCTAATCCTGAGATTGATACCTAAATTTCAAATCTCATTTATGGATTAGTACCTAAATTTTGATTCTCATCTTTTGAGGTCGGTACCTAAAATCCAACTCTTCTTTATTTTTTGGAATTGATACTTAAGTTTCAATTTCCAGCTCGGGCTCAGCACTTGCGTACTGATCCCCATCTTCTAGAAATTTCTGAAATTTCATAACTCAAAATCTACTCTCCAATCCCCAATGAGAGTCTGTACTTCTTGACTTGATCAAATATGCATCCACTAATTTCCCTAGCAGAAATAAATCACACACACAATGCTACACTTACTTCTAGGTCTGTTGACTTAGGAATTTATATTAGTTTCGTTGATCTCGTCGGTCAACGGCAATACGTGTGGTGTGCTTGCCCAGCACACCACACCTACCCATTTGTTGACCTCACTTTTGGTTGAGGTTTAGTTTTTCCCTTTTAGTAGCCTAAGGTCTAAATTTGTTGACCTCATTTTTGGTTGAGGTTTAGTTTTTCCTCTTTAGTAGCCTAGGGTCTAGCTAAATTCATTCCTTCTAATGAAGAGTGGCATTAAGTTAAGTGTTAGGAATTGTGTGTTTGGAGCTAGTTGACCTCACTTTTGGTTGAGGTTCAGTTTTTCCTCTTTAGTAGCCTAAGGTCTAGCCATATGACTTGACCTCACTTTTGGTTGAGGTTCAGTTTTTCCTCTTTAGTAGCCTAAGGTCTAGCCATAGTGACCTCATTTTTGGTTGAGGTTTAGTTTTTCCTCTTTAGTAGCCTAAGGTCTAGCCATAGGACCTCACTTTTGGTTGAGGTTTAGTTTTTCCTCTTTAGTAGCCTAAGTTCTAGCCATAGGACTTTCTTATTGACTATTCTTAGAAAACTAGACAAGGAAACCTCACCATCAGAAACTCTACATTCCTCTTTACTCAACTTGAAGTTCCACATATTGGTCCTAACCTCTAACACCTAGTAGGTGGGGTCATTATGGGGGAACTCAAGATGAGTCACCCTTAGGACTGTTGGACCTTAGGGTTGACCCTAGGTGTTTTTCTAGGGCTAAGGCACTCACTTGCAATCATTTCCACTCACAACCACTCACTACCCTAAACCCAGAATTACTAGGTTCTGGTCCCTTGATACTTTTGGGAGACTCATGTAGGTGGTCCCATAAACCCACTAGCCCTAGGCTAGGGTTTAGCTAAGAACACTACATAGAGGACCCAAAATGGGGTTTTCATTGGTCCATGGCTTATTAATGGTGGTTGGTACTCCAACTCTACAAAGATACCCAACCTATCATTTTGCCCCTAAATTCCCCCAAATTACCTAGATACCCTTGGGGCCCCAAATTCTGCCAAAATTCCCAAATTTACCCAAAATACCCAAGTTGGTTCAAAAATCATTTCAAACACACCCAAACTACCTAAAATAATCAAAATTGGCCAAAATACCGAAATGCCCCCTCCTTAGCCCAAGATTCCAAAAATTTCAAAAAAATTCCAAAAATTTCCAAAACCTCCCAAATATTCTCAATTTCATTTTCCTTAACTACGAGATGACCCAATTTGGCCAATTTGACCATCTTTGATCACAAACTTTAAAGGCCCAAATTTCCCTAAATTCAACTAAAATGTCCAACAATTGGATCTCAATTGACCCCAATTTTCGATTCTAACTCAAATTCACTTTTGATATGGCCAAACTAGACCAAATACAAGCTTAATTGACCCATGATTTTAGCTCAATTTTTGGCATAGGTCAAACCCCATATTTTGGTCACATGACCTAATCTCACCAAATTTAACCCATAGCCTAGTGAATTGGCCCCAATTAATGTTAAAAAATATTTATAACATTCCTACACATCGAAATCAACCATCAATTGGCCTTGATGAACTGTCAAATCCATTTGATTTCGGCCTAAATCTAAAATTCCCAAATTTAGCACCAAATTAGCTAAGTCCCCAAATTTCACCCAATTGATTGTCTTAACCTCCAAATTTGCATCCATTCATGTTGAAAACTCTTCATGGGGTCCCTATTGACCATTTACAATAATCAATTTGGAATTAGCCCAAGGCTAAGCCAAGCTAGACCAAAGCCTAGCCCAACATATCCAAATTGATTAAAATTCAAAACTCCCTCAAATTGACCCTTCAATTGAACTCAAAACCACTTCCATCCTTCACCAAAGTTGTTCATTATGATCATCTACACCAAATGTAATATTTACTTGGGCCAATTGACATGGCTATCCAATACCAAACCCAAGACTTGGTCATTTGCACCCACTTGGACCCATGCACCAAATGTGACCCAACCACCCTAAAGCAACAAAATTAACTCCACCTCAGCCATTAGTTGACCGCTAAGACTGAGCAAAAACCCATCTAACCACCTAAACTAAGCCATAGATCAAGGGTCCCCCAAATCAAGGGATCTAATTCCCAAAAAATGCACATGCTTAAGATATCCTTGCCAAATCAAAACACATTTGCATTAAATTATTGTGATGGATTCCTCTGGATGACCTGAGCACCTAGCCACCTCCCCCTGGCCGGCCGGCCAGCCTAGTGGTCGGAAAATTGCCAAACAAAGAGCCACCCTCATGGAGCTTCACCCAAATAAAACTTAAAGGCCAGCTCAGCCAAATTGAATTGTAGAGCTCCTCTGCCCTCCACCTAAGCACCACATTACACCCTTTAATTGGCCATGACAACCACCCCTTAGCCATTTTTATAAAAAGCACCTCTCATGTCCATGGCAAGTGGTGCTGAAAATTTCTTAGAGATACCTCTCCAAATTGACCACAGAGCTTCCCTAAGTTCCCCTCAGTGCATTCCAGTTGTTTTCCCTCATCAATTTCCACTGTCGGAGTTCAATTTTGAGCTCAAAATCTTGTCGGAAACCAGCACAGAGCTCATTATACCTCCACACTCCACCAAGCTAAAATTAACTCTACCCACACCTTCACAACCAAGAAAGAAGCCAAAGCGCCATAAAATCCCCATTCCACAGAGCCTCTACTATAGCTTTAGACCAACACCCAAATCCGACCGTGATCGAAGTCATACCTAGGCCTTACACTAAGACCAGAGGCTTAATCCCTAGCCTCCTTGGACCCTAACGAACGTGCCAAGACCCTCTGATTGAAGCTTCACTTCTCAGAGCAAAGGTATAAAACTTCTCCCATTCCCAAGCCTATTTTGATCCTACAATTGGTTAGGCTAATTTAATTGCATGATTACCGTATGGATGTGTTCGTCTCACTTAGAAGAGTCCATAGGATCAAACCTGAAGTGATTTGATTGAGTCTAGGCTGAGATCTTAGGGTTTTAGTGTGGACGGTCACGGGATCTTTCTAATTGAGGACAATGACGGGGAGCCGTTTGATCAAGCATGTATCGAATGAAAGGCCAAGATGAAGCCGAACAGTGTTTCTTTACACGAACAACGAGTTGCGTGGCTGCTGGCGTGGACAGCAGCTTCAAGTGAGCGCGCCGCGTAGAGTTTCAGAGCTGCCGTAGGCTGACGAGGCGTCGCGTGGATAATTAGGAAAATAAGACTTTTTCTATTTATTTAAGCTCCCTTAACTTTAAAAATACATAACTTTGTATAGAAAAATCACAAATATAAAATAAAAATACCCTCTTACTCAGTGAACAGAGGAGAATAATGTGGAATAATTTTAAGCCCATATGATGCATATTTTATTTTTAATTAATTAAATACTGATTTGAATCTTTTGATTCTCCATGCATATAGACTCATCATCATAGCTTGAATTTTTGGCATGTTGCAGCCTCTGTCAAGAAGAACATTCTCTAATTTTTCCAAAGTCATAGGAGGTCCCTAGATAGAGGATCACATTTTTTTAAGTTTATGTGCATTATTTGCCTAAGATAGTCATGGAAATTAGCATGTTGCTTATAAAATTCCAAGAAAATTTTGGAAGGTCCACCATGACCAGAGAAGCTTTTGGAAATAATTTTATGGGTCAAGTCATTTAAAATGTACTTAATTTTCATAAACACTAATTCACTAAGATAATTAATTTTTAAAGATATAAACATTTAAATGAATTGATTTTTGTTCTCCACTATTATTTATGATCCATAGAACTCACCACAAAAATTTCAAAATATTTTGAGTACATTTGATAACCTAAATTGATTTTTAAAGATAAACATCATTTTTGTCATTTAAATGATTTTTAAAAATCAAAATATAACTCAAAAATTTATCAAAACTTATTTTTTGAGTTCTTTGTGATCAGGGACATTTTCTAAAAAAAATTATATTTAAAAAAAAACTTGATTTTTAGCCTATTTTAAATATTTAAATAATTAAAAATCCCCAAAAAACACAAAAAATATTTAAACTCATAGAAATGTTCTAAATTGCTTCCTAATCACTTAAGAACAATTATAATATTTTTCTTGATTTCCTAAATAAATATATTGAATTTTAAAGCTTAAAAATGATTGCTAAAGGCTAAAAATGAGTTTTCACTAAAATAATTCCAATAAAACAAATAAAATTCAAAAAAATATAAAATCTTCTCATCTGAGTTCTCTAACCTCAGGGAGACCTTTCAAAAATACAAAACTTAATTTTCCCCATTTAAAATATTTTATATTCAATAAATACCCCAGAACAAAAAATAATTCTTACAATTCAAATAAAATTCAAAAAAATCATGAAATTTGGTCCAAAGACTTCTCTGGTCTAGGGTACCTTCAATAAAAATTTCAAGGGATTAAGAGTCACCTTGGCCAAGTTAGGAATTTTTCTTTGGAAAATCCTATTTTTTGCATTAAAATAATTATATAAATAAATTAAAATTTGGAAAATCACATTTTCACCTCTGATGTCTTAATTGACCCATGAATGAGGTAGGATAACAATTTCAAAGTCATTTGAATTGAATTTTTCAAATTATGAAGTGTTAGAGCCTTAAGGTCAAGTGTGTAATTTTGGAAATTTAGCCTTAATTAAAATTTAGGCTTAATTCAAGAAGGAAAATGGGCAACCTCTGATCTTAATCAATTTATTTGATGTCTGAAACATAAGGGGTTAATTGGTTGAAACCAACCTCACTCTCTTAATTAAAAAGATAAGTTAATAAATTTCTAAATTATTAAGATTTGGAAGTTTATTAAAATAAAATGAACCAAAGACTTAGGTGTATGACTTGAAGTCAATAATTAATCAATTTAATACCCTTATTTTGATGTTCAAATAAAATTCAAATANTTTCAAACACCTTGAAAACACCCAAACTACCCAAAATCACCAAAATTGGCCAAATTACCAAAATGCCCCCTCTTTAGCCCAAGATTCCAAAAATTCCAAAAAATCTCAAAAATTCCCAAAACCTCCCAAATATTCTCAATTTCATTTTCCTAAACTATTACATGACCCAATTTGGCCAATTTGACCATCTTTGATCAAAACCCTCAAATTGTCCTTTAAAGGCCCAAATTCAACTCAAATGTCAATAAATTGGATCTCAATTGACCCCAATTTCAATCCTAAGCTCAAATTCACTTTTGATATAGCCAAACAAGACCAAATTCAAGCTTAATTGGCCCATGATTGAGCCTAATTTTGGTATAGGTCGAACCCCTAAATTTGGTCACATGACCTAATCTCACCAAATTTAACCCATAGCCTAGTCAATTGGCGCCAATTCATGTTTCAAAATCTTTTTAATATTCCTACACATCAAAATCAACCATCAATTGGCCTTGGTGAAGCCTCAAATCCATTTGATTATTGCCTAAATCCAAAATTCCCAAATTTCGCCCCAAATTGGCTAAGTCTCCAAATTTCACCCAATTGATTGTCTTAACCTCCAAATTAGCATCCAATTCATGTTGAAAACTCTTCATGGGTCCTTATTGACCATTTACAACAATCAATTTGGAATTAGCCCAAGGCTAGCACAAGCTAGACTCAAGCCTAGCCAAACATAACCAAATTGATTAAAATTCAAAATTCCCTCAAGTTGACCACTTCCATCCTTCACCAAAGTTGTTCATTATGATCATCTACACCAAATGCAGCATTTACTTGGGCAAATTGACAAGGCTAGCCTAGACCAAACCCAAGACTTGGTCATTTTCACCCACTTGGACCCATGCACTAAATGTGACCCAACCACCCTAAAGCAACCAAATTAACTCCACCTCAGCCATTAATCGACCCCTAAGACTGAGCCTAAACCCATCTAACCACCTAAACTAAGCCATGGACCAAGGGTCCTCCAAATTAAGGGATCTTATTCTTAAAAATACACATGCTTAAGATATCCTTGTCAAATCAAAACACATTTGCCTTAAATTGTTGTGATGGATTCCTTTGGATGCTCTGAGCACCTAGCCACCTCCCCCTAGCCGGTCGGCCAGCCTAGTGATCAGAAAATGGCCAAACCAAGAGCCACCCCCATGGAGCTTCATCCAAATCAAACCTAGAGGCCAGCTCAGCCAAATTGAATTGTAGAGCTCATCTGCCCTCCACCTAAGCACCACATTACACCCTCCAATTGGCCATGACAGCCACCCCTTAGCCATTTTTATAAAAAAACACCTCTCATGGCCATGGTAAGAGGTGCTAAAAATTTCTTAGAGAGACCTCTCCAAATTCACCACAGAGCTTCCCTAAGACCCCCAGTGCATTCCAAATGTTTTCCCTCACCAATTTCCACTGCCGGAGTTCAATTTTGAGCTTAAAATTGTGCCCAAAACCAGGACAGAGCTCATTACACATCGACACTCCATCAAACTCAAAACTCTACCCACACCTTCACAACCAAGAAAGAAGCCAAAACCCCATAAAATCCCCCTTTTACAGAGCCTCTACCATAGCTCTAGACCAACACCCAAACCCGGTCATGATTGAATTCACACTTAAGCCTTACACTAAGGCTAGAGGTTTAATCCCTAGCCTCCTTGAACCCCAACAAATGTGCCAAGACCCTCTGATTGAAGCTTCACTTCTTAGAGCAAAGGTATAAAACTTCTCCCCCTCCTGAGCCTATTTTGAGTCTCCATTTGATTAGGCTTGATTTAATTGCATGATTACTATATGGATGTGTTCGTCTCACTTAGATGAGTTCATAGGATCAAGCCTGAAGTGATTTGGTTGAGTCTAGGCTGAGATCTTAGGGTTTTAGTGTGAACGGTCACCAGATCATTCTATCGAGGACGATGATGGGGAGTCGTTTGATCAAGTGTGTATCAAATAGACGGTCAAGATGAAGTCAGACAATGCTTCTTTACACGAACAGCGAGACATGTGGATGTTGGCATGGACAGCTGCGTCAAATGGGAGTGTGCCACATGGAGTTTCGGAGCTGCCATAGGTTGACTTGGTGCCGCGTGGATGAGTAGGAAAATAGGACTTTTTCTATTTATTTAAACTCCCTTAACTTCAAAAATACATAAATTTGTGTAGAAAAATCACAAAAATAAAATAAAAATACCCACTTGCTTAGTAGACAGAGGAAAATAATCTGGAAATAATTTTAAGTCTATGTGATGCATATTTTATTTTTAGTTATTTAAATATTGATTTGAATATTTTGATTCTCCATGTATATTGGCACTTTATCATAGCTTGAATTTTTGGCATGTTGTAGCCTCTGTCAAGGGAGACATCCACTGATTTTTCTAAAGTCACAGGAGGTTCCTAGACAGAGATCCACATTTTTCAAGTCTATGTGCATTATTTGCTTAAAATAATCATGAAAATTAGCGTGTTGCTTAGAAAATTTGAAGAAAATTTTGGAATGTCCACCATGACCAGAGAAGCTTTTGGAAATAATTTTATGGGTCAAGTCATTTAAAATGTACTTAATTTTCAAAAATACTAAGTCACTAAGATAATTAATTTTGAAAGATATAAATATTTAAATGACTTGATTTTTTATCTTCACTGTTATTTATGATCTAGAGAACTCACCATAAAAATTTTAAAATATTTTGAGTACCTTTGATAACTTAAGTTGATTTTTAAAGATAAACATCATTTTTGGCATTTAAATGATTTTTAAAAATCAAAATATAACTCAAAATTTTATCAAAACTTATTTTTTGAGTTCTCTATGATTAGGGTCATTTTCTAAAAATAAAATGATATTTAAAATAAAAACTTAATTTTGTAGTCTATTTTTAATATTTAAATAATTAAAAATCTCTAAAAATCACAAAAATAATAAAACTCATGGAAATGTTCTAAATTGTTTCCTAATCACTTAGGAATTAGAATATCTTTCCTAGTTTTCTAAATAAAGATATTGAATTTTAAAACTTAAAAATGATTTTTAAAGGCTAAAAATGAGTTTTCTCAAAAATAATTTCAATAAACTTGGGGTGGACAAGAATATAACCCCAGTAAAACAAGCTCCCGGGAGAATGCGCCTCGAAATAGAAGAACAAGTCATCATCGAGGTGATGAAATTGATAGATGCCAACTTTGTTAAAGAGGAGCAGTACCCCGTATGGTTGGCTAATATTGTACTTATTAAGAAGAAAAATGGATAGATCCGTGTTTGTGTCGACTTTAGAGATTTGAACAAGGCATGTCCAAAAGACAAATTTCTATTACCTATACCAAAGATGATGATGGATATTGCTTCAACACATGAAATTTTCTCCTTCATGAATGGATCGTTGGGATACAACCAAATCAAGATGGCTCCCGAGGATGCAGCACTTACATCTTTCAGAACATCGATTGGAATTTTCTGCTACACAGTGATGTCGTTCGGCCTAAAAACCAAAACCAAAACAAAAAAAAAATCAACCAAGATAAAATTCACCGCCACAACATTCAAAATATAATATAACTCAAAATTTAATCACAAATATATCACAAAACTAATTAAGATGTCTCTATCGGATGATCGGGAATCCCTCGAAGGAGGTAACCTACGGTTGCTAATGAGGCTTCCCATGGTCTAAATGAAATTATGGAGTTCATTAAGTTGAGTTTAGTAAGTTCATTTGGACTAAATAATAAATTCAACAGAAAATAGTGGTGTCGGAGCGAAGAAACCGTAGGATCCTAACCGGTGTCACTCTAATCAACTTTAACATGCCGCATAAAATTTAAAGAACTTCAACCATAGGGTCACCTGACTTGACATTATAACTTGACACATTAGAAAACTTAAACTCGTTGCGGCAAGGAGCTTGGAGCTAGCATGGTGGGCAGCACGGCCATCTTCAACGGCAAAACCTATCTTCCCCAGCTAAACCAATCTTCCTTCCTTATATATAAACAATCAAGCCATAGGATTTCGAGGTTGTCTGCTTATGCAACATAAATCCTCAACTTATCTTTAGGCCTTTGTACAACCCTGATATACAATATAAGCCCAAACTTGTCTTAGGATTCTGAGGTTGTCGTTTGTCACGACCTAAATTCTTACATTTTTCAGGCTATTTGTGTGATCGTTTCACACGAACGTAAGTCTTGACTAATAAAATTGGCAGGATGAAATACTTAAATTTTTCTCCTCAAAACTGAAGCCAAACATTAGGATAGCTTGAAAATTCATTGAGGTTCTCCTCCGAATCCATGACATCTCTTAGTTCTTCCTCCTTTGGATTCTGCAGCAAAATGTTCCAAATTTAAATCAATCCTCTTTCACATCTCTACGTCTGATCTCATTGAAAAGTCTTACCCTTTGAAACTCCTTGAAGATTCTTTCACACCTCTACATCTGATCTCATTGAAAAGTCCTCCCCTTTGAAACTCCTTGAAGATAATATTCACACCTCTACGTCTGATTTCGTTAAAGAGTCCTACCCTTTGAAATTCCTTGAAGATAATCTTTCCACCTCTACGTCCGATTTTGTTGAAGAGTCTTACCCTTTGAAATTCCTTGAAGATAATATTTCTACTCTACGTCCGATTTCGTTGAAGAGTCCTACCCTTTGAAATTCCTTGAAGATAATATTTCTCATTTTATCGAGAGTCTTCTTAAATGACTTTGGTCATTTAAGATGTAATTAACTATAGGGGCTTACCCTTATAGGAAGCTTGTCCAAACCCAGATTAATATAAACCCTATTTAATTTTTCATATTAAATAAGGGAACTTGTCGGCAAATATAAAGGTTTCACAAATCAAAAGGATGTCATATATTCTTTAGTTTATTTGATCAAGCCTCATCCTCAAGTCTTGTCTTTATCCTTCGGGATAGGTACAGGATTTGAGGTACAACGTTCTTTCATTTAAACTATGAAAAATATGAGGTCAGTTTGATTTCATATTTTTATAAAACTAAATATATATATGTAAATTAAAACGTCCTTTCAAAGCGGGTGACTATATTTTGATTTTGGTGACCGATAGCTTCTTACAGGCAACCCCACCAAAAAAATAGCGCCGACAAATTCATCATCCGGACAAATTCGTCGACGATTGTGCCAAATTTAACTTCAATTCACACGCGGCTCGTCAAATAAAATTATTTTGACCCGATCAAAGCTATTTAACGAGTATATCATTGACCGGACCTCACATAAGTGACAAACAAATTCAAATAAACTGCTCGCGATAGAAATTCAAATGTAACACACATGTCGTGGGGTCCACCTACGTCTTTCAAATACCTATAGGAACTCAACAAAAGTTTCAATATGTTAGCTTTCATCGACTCAACTGGATGTCAAGGATTATAAATCTTCTATATGAAACTTCAAGGAGCGAAGAAATGGCTTGAATTTCTAAATATTTCAGGTCACGGTCTAGTCCTCTAGGAGAGTCAAATAAGAAACCAGACTAGATTTTAGGTTCTAGGAAGAAGGAAAGAAAGAAAGACCTCAAAATTGAGGTCAACAACAATCATGAAGATAAATGCAAAAAATCCTCGTCAATCGTCATCACATCACACTCAACAACAAACACAACAGTATGGTTAGTCTAGTCAGAAATCGCCTCAGGGAGGATCATATCAGATAGAGAATAAGAAAATGACCATTGCATAACGTAGGAAAGTGGTATATTCCTTCAAAGACGAAGCCATACCCAAAATGTTCGGGAGTCTAATCAAGAAGCCTAGGTTCAAATTACTAGATCCAAAGAAACCTGAAGAGGTCGACAAATAAGATCAACCAAATTATTGCCTGTATTATAGATTACTATGGCACACTATAAAAGATTGTTTCATCTTCAAGGATTTGCTAGAGGGAAACCTAAGAGATGGGAATATAATGCTCTAGAAAGAATATTTAAAAGAACCTGAAAAAGGTTCCATAAATATGATATCAGTTGAGTCAATCTCTCTGATTGACCCGTATACTGGAAAAGACAAATGGAGTACAGTCTGGAGCAAATCGTTCAAGAAAATATTAAACCAAATTCAGAGCGTTTCAAAACTAGCCTCCGTTCATAGTCTTCAGTCTACCAATTCTGAGATGAAGATTTCACCATGAGATCCGTCATCATCAAAGACAAAGAAGAAGAAGAACACCACCACGAAGACTGATAACACGTCATGTAGGATAGGGGATGCCTCTAATAGATTGGTTTTCTCGGATACGGGAAAGAAAATCCTTGAACCACTAACTTTGTATGATTATCTTTTTACCCCACTGGGGTATTATGAATTTAATGATTATAATTTTAACTGTGTTTTAACTATTTCTGGTGATAACGTAATTGATTATGACCAATCTAACTTTGATCTCGACTCCCGAAACGATCTTGAAATCGTACTTGAGTCCGATGAACTCATTAATAAAACCGAGGAAGACATTGACAATACATCTTACGACAGCACCTGGAGTGAGGAACCAAACCTTGAGCGCCACGGTGCACCTCTTGCCATCAATTTAGATATTTTCGACAAAGAAGAAACTCCAGAGGATTCGACAATAATATCTCAGAAAGAAGAAATTACAGAAGTAAACTTGAGGAGTGGTAGAGTATTACCCCCAAGAATAGCTCCAACAGATAAAGGAAAGCAAATAGTAACTCGAGAAGAGCTACCTCCACCTCCACCAGTGGAAGAACCGCATAATTAAGAGAAAATTGGAGGATCATACAAAGTGGATTACAATGTGCTAGCTAATCTTAGGATATTGCTGACCAAATTAAGCATCTATGATGCTCTGATCCTATTAAATGAGATGAGAGAGTCTCTGGTTACAACTTTGCTTGACCCAGAGATTTGTTTAACCCAGTTGGCCAGCACATCCTCATATGAAGTTTGCTCGTTGAAAGAGCAGTTTGGGGTAACATTTGCAGATGAAGATTTGATGCTCGGTACAGCCGACCACAATCGTTCACTCTACATTTCTGTTAACATTGGTAGATTTCTATTGTCCATAGTTTTAGTAGATCTTGGAGCATCACTCAACTTGATGAATCTATGTACATTGACCTATTTAGAAATTGAAGCCCAAGAACATACGACCGATAAAAGGATGTTAAGAGGATTCAACCAAAAGGGAGAGAGAGCCCTTGGATTGATTACATTACTTACGAAGGTTGGAGAACAAGTGACAACCGCTAAGTTTCATATCATCGACACTGAGACCTCTTTCAACGCTCTACTTCTCTGACCATGGATTCACGAACACAATATGGTTCTGTCATCTCTACATCAGTGCATCAAGTACTACAAAGAGGGATAAGAACATTGCATCAAGGGAGATTTACAACCATTTTCAGTTCATGAAGTTGGCATTCATGAAGATGACGCCTACTACGTACCTCCAAAGAAAACAATCTTCTCTCGTGAAATTGTGACCAAGAAAAGTGAAGATTCAGAACAATCACAAAGAGGAAGTCATGCAACTCTTCTTCAGCAATCTTTTGCCACTCTTTTGCAACAAATTGGTGGGGGTTCTTTTAATCCATGCACCTGAGGTTGAGGCCAGGGACGTGGACGAGGAAGAACTAATTTAATTGTTGAACGGATTAAGTAATGAAGACAGTTCTGAAGATGAAATAATGATGACAAAATAGAAGAAACCTCAGTATGATATATCCTTAGAAGATACAGAGCAAAGCAAATATGAGACGATGTATGATCCGATAAACCACTATGTGAACACCATGACCCTTACTCCGATTCACCCTCAAAAGGTCAAGAGTTTAGAGGTAAAGAAACTCTGTAGCGTTGGTTCAAAGCCAATCAAGTTTTATTATGCTTCTAATTGTACTAACATTGAAAATCATGTAAATTTGGATGATGATCTTAATGAATTAATGGAATTGTCTTTTGGTTATTTTTTGAGTTGTGTACAAAATTTAGTTCAATGGGGACATTTGTCAAAATAAATGCCAAAAGATAAACTACAACTTTTTGAAAAATTATGGGATGTTAAAAGTCAAACTCCCAACTTGAAAGAAAGTCTCAGATTTGGTACAGTTGGACCAGTCGATGATTTAGAATTTGGCATGGTTGTTACTAGTGAATCAGGAGAGGATTGCCTCGATATGAAGGATGACTCTTCTGATCAACTAATAGAAGATGCTCCACCAGAATTTAAGGAGGAAATTAAATCAACTATTGATGAATTGAAGGAAATTAACCTCAGGACTAAAGAACAACCCCAACCTACATTTATAAGTTATCTACTCAACGATGAAGAATCTTTAGAGTTGATTAAACTTTTAACAGAGCTTAAAGATTGCTTCACATGGAGTTATGATGAAATGTCAGGACTATCAGCAGAGGCTACAGTTCATAAACTTGGGGTAGACAAAGATATAACCCCAGTGAAACAAGCTCCTAGAAGAATGTGCCTCAAAATAGAGCAGCACGTCATCGTCGAGGTGAAGAAATTAATAGAAGCTAACTTTGTAAAAGAAGAGCAATACCTGACCGTGACCTTATATATGCTTAAAAATATAAGTATTTAATGCTGCTGCTAAAAGATTTACTTCCTCAACAATTGTACCAAATCCTTAGTAACAGTTNTATATATATATATATATGTATATGTATGTATATATATCTATATATATATACATATATACATGTATATATACATACATATACATATGTATATGTATATATACATATATACATGTATATGTATATATACATATATACATGTATATATACATACATATACATATATACATGTATACATATACATACATATACATATATACATCTATACATATACATATACATATATAAATATACATCTATACATATACATATACNTTCAAAGTCATTTGAATTTAATTTGATAAATTATGAAGTGTTAGAGCCTTAGGGGCAAATGTGTAATTTTGGGAATTGAGCCTTAATTAACATTGAAGCTTAGGTCATGGAGGGAAATGGGTAACCTCTGATCTTAATCAATTTATTTGATGATTGAAACAAATGGGGTTAATTGGTAGAAACCAATCATTAAAAAGATAAGTTAATAAATTTCTAAATTATTAAAATTTGGAAGTTTATTAAAATTAAACGATCCTTGATAAGTTAATAAATTTCTAAATTATTAAAATTTGGAAGTTTATTAAAATTAAACGATCCTGGACTGGGGTATGACTTTTGAAGCCAATAATTAATCAATTTAATACCCCTATTTTGATTTTCAAATAAAATCCAAGTGTTAATAAATTTCTAAATTATTAAAATTTAGAAGTTTATTAAAATTAAATGATCCTGAACTTAGTAATAAATTTCTAAATTATTAAGATTTGGAAGTTTATTAAAATTAAATGATCCTGGATTTAGAAAATTTCTAAATCATTAAAAATTTGGAAGTTTATTAAAATTAAATGATCCTGACTTAGGGATTATGACTTTTGAAGTCAATAATTAATCAATTTAATACCCCTATCTTGAATTTCAAATAAAATCCCTTTTGAAGCCAATAATTAATCAATTTAATACCCCTATTTTGATTTTCAAATAGAATCCAAACCATTAATCATGACCACTTAAAGCTTAACCTTTTTTCCAAACTAATTAAGACACTCACCTCGGTCTTAAGGGCTTAGTGGTGACTTAGGCTAAATTAAAAATTGATTAAACCAGATTAGAAAAATAAACATAATTAAATCAAACATCCTTGAAACACCACTAAGCCCAATTAGGATTTAAAATTTGGATAAATATTCAAATTACAATAACTTGTGAAACACCACTAAGCCCAATTAGGATTAAAATTTGGCTAAGTGTTCAAATTACACTAATTTTTAAACACCACTAAGCCCAATTAGGGTTAAAATTTGGCTAAGAGTTCCAACAACACTAACTTGCCTTACATCCTTGAAACACCACTAAGCCCAATTAGGATTAAAATTTGGCTAAGTGTTCAACTTACATTAACTTGCTTCTTCAAGGGTCTTCACCCACATAATTTTCAAATTAAATGACAAGATTACCCTATTCTTAGGAATAATTAAGACATCAGAGTTCACTGAGTAATAAGGGTATTTACAAGCACTAACTTGCCCCTTTAAGGGTTTTCACCCACATAATTTTCAAATTAAATGATAAGTGATAATTACCTTTGCCCCTTTAAGGGTCTTCACCCACATAGTTATTAAATTGAATGACAAGAACTTGCCTCTTTAAGGGACTTCACCCACATAATTCTTAAATTGAATCACAAGTGATAATTACCCTATTCTTATCCCTTTAAGGGTCATCACCCACATAATTTTCAAATTGAATGACAAATGATAATTACCCCTTTCTTAGGGATAATTAGGACATAATTCTTAAATTGAATCACAAGTGATAATTACCCAATTCTTAGGGATAATTGAGACATCAGTACTAGTAATAAGGGTATTTACAGGATGAACCATTAAGCAACATAATAAGTTTAAATGGACTCAAGAATTTTCACCAGTTGGTGAGAGGGAGGCATGGACCTGCTTCCTCCTCCTAACTTGTTGGATACCTCAAAAACCTATTAAACTTAATATACTTTGCTCAATGAAATCATCCTTAATTAAACTTATAAGGACTCACCAAAAAATGACATAGGGTTAGGAAAACCACCAGAACTTTACTTTTCCTGCTCTTCATAAATGCCCTCACATGCATTTTGAGTTTCAGGTGGTGGAACGAGAAGACTCTCCAGGTACGCTTTTATAGTTTATATCACAATCTTTCTGGTGCCCTTTTCCTTACATGCTTTCTGCTTACATTATTTCTTTTTATACTTGCATGTATGAAAACAACATAAACTTGCATGTTAACTAAAATCAAAATAAAAAACAAAACTAAAATCAACCAAGACAAAATTCACCCCCACAACATTCAAAATATAAAACAACTCAAAATTTAATCACAAACATCACAAAAAACTACAGCTTCAACTAAATCAAGACGTCTCTATCGGATGATCGGGAATTCCTCAAAGGAGATAACCTATGGTAGCTAACANGTAAAAGACCTTGGGTTCATTTAAACTTTATTATGTTGCTTAATAATTCATCCTAGGAACAACCTGATGCTTTGTGAACATTGATGTCTTGATTATTCCCAAGAATAATGTAAATGTCATTTACCTTTTAATTTGAAGATTATGTTTGGTGAAGACCCTAAAGGGGGCAAATTAGTGTATTTAGGGACACTTAACCAAATTTTTAGCCCTAATTGGACTTGTGGTGTTTTAAAAGAGTTTGATTATGTTGATTTTTCTAATCCTCTTTTAGCAAGTGGGTTTCAACTTAAGTTCACCACTAAGTCCTTAAGACCTAAGTGAGTATATTAAGTGTGTGTATTGATTAAAAAAAATCTAAAATTTTAAGTGATCATTATAAAGATCATTTAAACATCATTTTGATTATCAAATAAGGGTGTGAAATCATTGATTTCCAAAATTATACCCCTAAATTCAAAAGTCATTATAGATTAATGAAGTTTCCAAAATTTTGATAATTATGGTAATTATTATTTTTTTATCCTATAATTTGGCAAAGTAAAGTGAGTTTCTACCAATTAAGCCCATTTTGATTGAAAATCATCAAATGAGTTGATTAATATCAGAAATTACACATTTCCCATTTTGATTGAGCCTAAATGTTCATTAAGGCCAAAATATCCAAAATTACAATTTTGCCCCTAAGGGTTCTAATTTTAATAATTTATCAAATTAAAGTCAAATGACCTTGAAATTTTTATGTAACCCTACTGCATCAGAGGAGATAATGTGAATTTTCACAATTTAATTTAATTCATATAATTCATAATTTATCAAATTTAAGTCAAATGACTTTGAAATTTTTATATAACCCTATTGATAGCTATAAGACATCAAAGGAGAATGTGAATTTTCACAATTTAATTTAATTCATATAATTATTTTTTTATGCATAAATATGCATCTCCAAAGAAAATTCCGAAAGATGATAAGGACAATTCCTAATCACCTAAAATTTTTATGTGAGCTATCCCTAGATAGTCCTTTGGCCAAAATTTCATAATTTTTTAAAGTTTCGGTGATTTATTAAAATTAATTGAAGTTCTCGGGTTTTAATAAAAATAAAATATTTTATTTATTGAAAAATATATTTTATATTTTTGGAAAATCTCTTAATAAAAATAAAATATTTTATATGTTAAAAAATATGTTTTATATTTTTGGAAAATCTCTCTAAGGTTAGAGAACCTAGAGAAATTTGTTTTATATTTTTTTGATTTTTATTTGATTTTTTAGAATTATTTTGGTGAAAATTATTTTTAAACCTTAAAAATCANCTGCCCAAGGCTGACATATTACTCGTTCTCTAAAATTAATTCCAACTCAATATGTATAACTATGGTTTATTTTGGTGTAAGTCAAGAGCTTTCTCTTGTATACAACTAGCTTCTTCTTCGGTATCTTCCTCAAGCTTGTATAACCATTATGCATCATCATCATGCAAGAGAGGTGTAAGGTTCATCTTCATCATTTTACTTTTATTGGTCATTTTTTTCTTCTATATCTTTAATCATTATTATTTTTTCCATTTAGTGGTTATTATTTACTAGTACTTCTTTAAAGAAGATAGTCTAGTATTTTGGGAGTGAAAATTTTCTTAATTGCATATTCATGGAACCTAACTTTATTTAACAAAAACGGTTGTAAATGTCCCTTCATATAGTACACAATGCCTTCATGCTAGTTTGTAATAAATTTATAATGAAGGGAAGAAGGTAACATTTTTGTGTTCATGGAACCAAGGACTGTCCAGAAGAACATTGAATGAAGTTCAGTGTCAATTATGCAAAATTTCGCTTATATTTAAAAATCCCCAACTCTAAATAAGAGAGTTTTCCAACCACACAACATCATCTTATTAGTGATGAGTTTGCATATATGAAAATCCATGTAGGCGAGGGTCCTTAAGTTTATTATGTTGATTGATGAATCCAAATCAACAGGAATAGTTGAAAACTCTTATTGTCTTATGTACCGATGTCGACACTATTTTTGGTGTGGGGTTTGCCCATAAGAAGCTGTCGATCATCCGACTTGAAATCCCGTTGCCCGCTTCGGAAGGACGTTTAAAAAGTTGGGTTTTGAAAAAGATGAAGTCAAACCGACTCCATAATTTTCATAGTTTAGATGAAAGAGCTCTTTATCTCAAATCATGTATCTATCCCGAAGGATGAACGCAAGAATTGACGTTGCCTGCTTCGGAAGGACGTTTAAAAATTTTAGTTTTGAAAAAGATGAAGTCAAATTGACCTTTAGATGAAAGAGCGCTTTACCTCAAATTTTATATTTATCCCGAAGGATGAACACAAGAATTGAGGGTGAGGCTCGCGCTTTACCTCAAATTTTATATCTATCCCAAAGGATGAACACAAGAATTGAGGGTGACGCTCGATCAAATAAACTAAAGAAAGTTATGATATATGTTTGGTCTGCGAAACCAATGTATTGGCCGACAAGTTCCCCTCTTTAATATAAGGAATTAAATAGGGTTTATATTAAGCTGGGTTCAAAAAAAAGCTTCCTATAAGGGCAAGCCCCTATAGTTAATTACATCATAGATAACTGAAGTTACCTAATGACAAATTCCCCTATTTAATATAAGGAATTAAATAGGGTTTATATTATGCTGGATTCGGGAAAAATAAATTCCCCTATTTAATATAAGGAATTAAATAGGGTTTATATTATGCTGGGTTCGGGAAAAGGTTCCTATAAGGGCAAGCCCCTATAGTTAATTACATCTTAGGTAACAGAAGTTACTTAAGAACTCTCTCAATAAAATCAAGAAAAATTACCTTCAAGGAGTTCAAATGGTTAGGAC
The DNA here is from genome assembly GCA_002079205.1 of Phalaenopsis hybrid cultivar. Lineage (NCBI taxonomy): Eukaryota > Viridiplantae > Streptophyta > Magnoliopsida > Asparagales > Orchidaceae > Phalaenopsis > Phalaenopsis hybrid cultivar. The sequence continues at coordinate 151,472 of JXCR01085321.1, read as the reverse complement.
ATTTCAAAGATATCAGACTGAGAAGTGTGAATGGGATTAGTTCAAATTTGGAACATTTTGTTTTGGATTCTAAAGGAGGAAACACTAGAGGATGTCACGTATCCGAAGGAGAACTTCGATGACTTCCCAAGCTATCCTATTATTTAGCTTCAATTTAGGAGAAATCATTTAGATGTTTCATCCTGCAATTGTTTATTTACATTATTTGGCTTCAATTTAGGAGAAATCATTTAGATGTTTCATCCTGCAATTTTTTATTTATCAGGATTTACATTTGTGTGAAACAATCAGCACAAATAACCTTGAAGATGTGAGGATTTAGGTCGTAGATTTACATTTGTGTGAAGCAATCAGCACAAATAACCTTGAAGATGTGAGGATTTAAGTTGTGACAACATTTGTGTGAAGCAATCAACACAAATAACCTTGAAGATGTGAGGATTTAGGTCATAACGAGTTCAATTTAGGAGAACTCATTCTGTTTCATCCTGCAATATTTTTTATTTATTAGGATTTATGATTTAGGAGAAATCATTTAGATGTTTCATCCTGCAAATTTTTTTATTTTATTAGGATTTACAATTGTGTGAAGCAATCAGCACAAATAACCTTGAAGATGTGAGGATTTAAGTCGTAACAAACGACTACCTCGGAGTCCTAAACAAATAACCTTGAAGATGTGAGGATTTAGGTCGTAACAAACGTTACATTTGTGTGAAGCAATCAGCACAAATAACCTTGAAGATGTGAGGATTTAGGTCATGATAAATGACAACCTCGGAATCCTAAGATGAGTTTAGGGCTTCTATTATACAATATGGTTGTACAAAGGCCTAAAAATATGTTTGAGGATTTATGTTGC